>BEXV01000673.1:32389-48996 GCA_003118195.1 Hemicentrotus pulcherrimus
CCCCCCCCCCCCCTCCCCTCTCCCTCTCTCTTCGTGCAGATGAGATTAGAAGCCTTGGCAAAGGTTCTCCATGCATTGGCATGGAGAACTTATAGCAGTAATAGAAACTTGGCTAATTCAATATTAAAATTCCAGGCAGCCTGTTTCCTATTGAATAATCAGCCCATTGATCTTGACAGGCAATAACCAGGAAGAAAAATCAAAATAAATTTTTCATTTCATTGTATGAGCATGGACCCTACGAGAGAACCATGAGGTCAAGGGAAATTGGCAACATGTTAGAACATGTACTACACCACATGTAATCAAGATCTACTACTCACTCAGCTCAGCCATGTTGCATTCAAATACCGGAACATGTAATTCAAAGGCCACCCTACACGTGTACAATACATTTGTGCATGTACATCAAACGACTTTATTATGTTGCCCTTTGAATTGAATCACCATAGTTTGATATGTAGAAAGTCCCACACATTCATGTTCATGCCAACACCACCTACAAAAAATGTATTTTCTAAGAAGTAACCTGGTTTTTTGTAATAACTATAGCACAACAATGACACCTAATACTGATCATTTCAGTATTTGTAATGTCATACAGAGTTGTATGACCATCAAAATCTGTTCAATCAAAATCGTTCTTTAAAATATATCATTATGTTTGCAAATATATGTCTGCTATACACATGTAGGCATGGATCAGTAGCCTCTGCCATATTACGTGTACATGTACATGCTGGTAACTTCTTGGATATCAATAATTAAATAGTCAATCATACAGGCAAATGGATATATATAACCAATAAAAAACTGTTAGAAATCTATGCCCCTGTGTTGCATTTAGCCTTTTCAGGATTGCTTTCAAGTTTCATCATCTATCATTTCTGTCAATATCATTACTAATTCTTTTTTGTATAAATAGTACATGTACATGTATATGGCATTTAATGGGACGCCTTGTTTCAAAGTAATTTGTAGCATCCCAAAATTGTGTCTACCCACATTTCAATAAAAGTTTAATATCTAAGCACTATCACATTCACAGAATATGGCCTTCACACCTTGATAACCCAACTCTGAGCTGAGCCTACCCATATGAAGCCATACAACCTAGGAATCCAAAAAGACCTTGCTTTGTGTGTGTGATGAGAAAACCCCCCTCTCCACTAATGATATGAGAGAGATGCATGCTAACAAGGAGAGATAAGTGGAATTGATTTTGACATTGCATGCCCAGCCTCAACAGAGCTCTATTTGTGAGGGAGATGATAGAATAAACAAACAGGAAAATCCCATGGGATAAAAGTCCACCATTGAGTGCACAGTAATGCATGGATGGTGATTACACCCACTTTGCAGCAAGCTGCTATAATAAGGGACCTATTTTCTCCAACCCTAGGTTGAACATAGCCTTGGCTTTCAGACTCCATTTTCAGGGCAAACAGGACTTGGTCATTTCTTAGACATCTTCTTTTTTTAAAGAATTGTCTAAATTCCATTCTAGTAACACAAGTCTTTAATCGATAGCCAAACTGTGACTTTTCATTTGTCTGGGTTGGGAAACCTACAATCTATTTTATTGCAAAGTGTCTGTCATCCAAGGCCATCATCGAAAGCAGGCAGACAAAGAGCCTGCCTCCTGGTGTTGTCAATACAGCTAGAGGAAAAGCCATATGAATTGCAGGAAGTGGCACTGTTTTGGAGCCATCAAAAAGTTATTTGGTTTTTCAGCAGATTATGAAAACCGATGTTGCAAGCCTTTAAACAGTTAAACATTGTAACAAAAATTGTGCCTATTCCTAAAAAACATTTTCTTTTCTTATCATTGAAAAAAACAAATAGGCCTATATATATACAAGTTTGATAATGCACTAGTGTTTGCAGCACACAACCTGGCATGCAGGCTTCCACGTAGACCCATGTTATTACAGGTGTCTCGAACATAGACCTTCTTCATAATTTTTCTTTCAAATAGAATTGACAATGTATTGAATGATTGATTCGATAGCTGCTTCGCTTTTCATTTTTTTTCGTAATGCAATAACAAATTGTAAAACCACACCCTTTGTTAACTTTATGTAGGCCTAAAAGCTTTGTGTGTAGTGACTGTAGTCCTGAGTGTCCGCACACTGCAATTGAGAGTAGACATGTAAGTTTGTTTAAGAATTGTCTCATGACTCTTACTATTATTCTGGAAAAGGTTGTTCAAAGGAACAGACTTAACATTGTTATCACTTTTTAAGCAAGTCTAAAATTCACTTCCATAGGTAAAATGTATATTTAGTTGTGGAGTAAATATGGGAATAGCACCCAAAACAAGGAGCAATGCAAGGTTATGGCTAAATGAAATCCTACAAACTCATTAAAGTGACCCATTTTAATAAATTGAAAAATGCCCCTCACGATTAACTTCTTCAAACTTCAAAAATACTTATAGGCTCATTCCATTACTCAAAATTGACTATACATGTACAGTAAGTACACCTGCCTCAAGTACAATGCATTTTATAGCACTAGGTTATGTAGCCTACATCACACGTACATGAGAGGCCAATAAGAACTTCCTGCCTGTCTCTCTATTTTATACACAGCATACATACTTGTACACCATGCATAGATTGCAATCTCCTCAAGTCGCAGGCACTAGCTTAAGATTTCTTTTGTTCCTGAAGAATGAAGTTCAGAGGGTCTTGTGGGTAAGTGTGAATTTCTTAACCTAAGGGAAAATGGCACTTTGGGTGGAGAAATCGAAGGATAAAAGATTTGGGGCCATTGTTGTTATTGTCCCATTTAAAAGCGCTGTAATAGTATTAAAGTATGAAGAAATAGAGGGGAGAGAATTTTACAACTATCGACCAATTAGAAGAAGACAAATATTAGAGTGTACATAAATATGAAAATGACAGCCAAACACATGTATGAAAAAAATAAATGATTTTAATCTTACCTGTTGCATTTTTTCAAAGTCTATCCTTCTGCCACTCTGCAATTGGGTGTCATGATGACTATGTCTGTGTCTTTTCCTAGGTGAGCAAGAGTCCCCTGACGATGGACTGATGACATTCGCCATGAAATGAGTTTTACTGTCTATCCTCTTTGGAGATAGTTTATAGAGATGCTTTGGAGGTGAGGTGCTGAATTGCAAAGGTGATGCAGTCTTTGTGAAGAGATCTTTGACTTCCTCATCACTAGAACTTGAAACATCGCTGTTCCTATTCCACTGGTTCATCTGTGACCACTTTCTCTTCTCAGGCACTGGTCTGTCCATACAAGCAAGTTCTTCTTCTGAGCTATTCCTTTCTGATGTTGACAACAGAATGTTCTCCGAGGAGTTACATGTATCTTCCAGGGGTCTTGGTTTTGTGGCAAGAGATGGGAACTGAATATGAAGAGGACCCGGAACCTGTCCCATTGTTCCGTTACACAGTCTTCTCTCTGAAACACAAAATGAACAATGTATAATTATAAAAATAAAAAGATTTTTCTAAAAAACTAGATCATTGATATCATTTGGTTATGCATCGCATTAAAATATTTAGAGCCCACTGCACTACAGCAAATTTGATTTTCTAAAATTCAACATAAAAATTGTTACTATGAGTATGACATGTACATGTAAATTTATACATACCGTAAACATCAAACTTTAACACTACGCTGTACTTCAGCTGTACAGCTGACAGTCTGCATGTTTATTGCACAATACTATGAAACAGGGAGCCATTTCTACAATGCAATCTATTTGATTTGACCTGACAGGCCTGGAAGGTGTTGAAGAGACATTTCCTCCGTACAAGTAGCAGTACCAACATGGCTGCCTATCTGGCATTTTCTTGTTATGTTTAGACTATAAACTACCGGTTCACGTTGTAAGGAAGGTTTACCTCGAAACAACTGTTCTACTTCTAGATTTTCCTCTTCCGAATCTGTGTTCTCAATTTCTTCTCCCGAAATCTGTAATACAAATCATGAACAATATCATTAATTCTTCTGTCGTTAATACACAATTTATCAAACTATTTATGAAGCTAAAGAGATATGTTGTTCTAAAAACGTTGGTCTACTACCTTGACCATTTCATGTCAGTGATGTGCACATTCAAAACATATTCAGATATTACAAACATTTTGCTTTTAATGACATGCCAGTACTGTAGATCACTAGCATCATTCACAAAATGACCCTGACTGTATTTCTAACAAAATAGTATTTTAAAAAGTTTACATCTCTTTTTGATTTTTTTTTTTGGTGATGATGTCTATGAACAAGTTGCATGTACAAAATGTACATCATGTAGGCCTACTGTGCATTTGTAATTATATATGGTTTAAACTCTGCATAGAGTCTAAACTTATCTACATATTGTATATTAAATGGATAATGTGTAATAATATACAGTATTAGACTAAGTGTCAATTTCATTTTTAAAACAATTATAGACATAAGACCATTTCTTTTCAAAACTCACCTTGCATAATACAGGATCAAATGGCTGAACTTCATTCAGTGTCTGTGCGCGGAATTTCGACGTTAGAAACCTTAGGCTGAGCATCATTTCTGGAATGGATTCTTGAATCATCAACCTGAGCTGAGCAATGATGAATTTTGTTGCAGGATCTCGACAAAATCAACGCTAAAATCCTTGGATGACCAAGCAGGAATCATAACTCCAGACTTCAAAATAGGTAATTCCAAGACAGATTAGCTGCAATAAAAACAGCCAAGCAGAAATATTGAATGAGCAAATTATTGCAAGGAAACGATAACAAGATCATTTATGTTCCGTCGTGGAAGTGAGCACATAGCCATGCAACAGAACAGCCGCTGTCAAGTGGACATTCCTGGCATGGGTTGCCTTGAGTTTCACTGGCAACAAGTTTCACAGTTTTCAACAGCCTACAACAGTACCATGTCCAGTCTGTTTCGGAGTTCTTTGTTTAGTAAATAGCATATAGTAGAGCGAGCACTCAGGTCCGATGGCAAGGCTCGCCTATAGTGCATAGTGCGTATCGCAATGAAAACATTCACTACAGTACGCAACAAACCACTGAAACGTCGTGTAAGTTTCGGTGCAGGCCTATGAAACACGTGTAGCCATTGGCGGAGTTACTAATTGCGTCATGATAATGACCTCTCGACACGCGAGGGGCGTGGCTTCATGACACGTGCGTGCGAGTGCCTTCGATTCGAAGCATGGAGATAGGATTCGAAGAGAGGGCGAATCTACTACATCGACATACAGAGATTGGAGTATGGGTGGCAAGGGGTCACCAAGATGGATTTTTACCCCTCGTTACAGTATTGCAAAGGGAATTATTCAGAGCCGGCCTTTTCTCTCTTACAAATATCAAGGTTCAGTCGCAATGCAAACACAAAGGAAATCAATAGTACACTCTGTACTGAAATGTCCTCGACAACTGAAACATGTTTTTGTAGGCCTTCTGACTAGCATACGACATAGCAACCCCGATTGTCAACCGTCCTCCGAAACTAAGATTAATATAACCTTATTATCACGTTATCTAGTTTGCTGTGTCATCAAACCTCACTTAAATAATAGCCAATATTTCGCTTTGCAAAAAATATAAATCAACATTACGAAATGTATATAGGTGTAAAAAAAAAAAGAAGCTATAATTATAATGAAACATTGACAGTTTATTTCTTCTAAGTAAACAGGGTAGTCAATTTAATTTCCAGCTGCTAAAACCTTTATAGGATAGACCTATTAAAGCGGTCTTTAGCTGATAAAATCAACTAGGAGGGATGTTCAAGTATTTACAACTAGTCAAACATTTGATATTCTTTGTTATTGTTACTTTTATCATTATTATCGCTATCGTAAGTATTATCTTTATTTCATTATATTTGACCATAACCGATTTCATGAGATTGTATCATTCTTTATTTCATGATTATGCTGAAGATTGTGCATATCCGGTATGCCTTTACATTTCCTGATACACATAGGACCTCAAGCATTCTTGATTTGGGAAGGAATCGAACAATGCCGTCCTTTGACGACATGCAATTTATTCCATGATCAACGAAAATGCATTCCAGTCTTTTGTTCGACCGCCAAGTTGTACTTTTTATTTCGGCCACCCGGCCCGGTGGGAAGAGGATTGCAGCTTGTTTTAAAAATGAGATGGGTTTTGCTCTGTCGGTTACTTCTTTATTTTATTCTCTCTATCTGTCATTCTCATATGCTTTCTGTCTCCCTCTTTATTTGCAATGATCTGTCATTCACTCAAACTACTTTTCGCTCAATCTCTCCATAGATTTATACCCCTTTCTGTATTGATAACCTATTATACTCCATGCTAATGTCACCCCGTCTATCTTTCTCATTTTAAATTACGTTCTATGTTTGTGCATTCTATCAAACTCAGACAACATACACATTTAGTATTATAGTGGGGCCAGTGCACACCACCTATCCCAGTCTGGGGGTAGTTAATACCTACGTCTTTATACATTTGCTAGATAGGTCATAAAAAAACAAGTAATCACGATCGTTTTAATATAAAGAGAGAATCTATTGATCTGCATTGCAATATATTATATGAGTCTCGTAATTTTCATTTCACTATGCAATAATATTATTGTTATCCCTTCCCTTTACTTGATGCTTGTAATTATTTTCTCAGTTTCTTTTCAACGCTGAATGAATATTAAATTTCATTACAAAAATACCAGTTGATTTCGTGCGAAATGGACCAAAATGGACAGAACTGTATCCGAGATCCCACTTATGAACTGCCGGCTGCATATACAGGCTTATCTAATATGTTACATTATCATTTAATATACAAACAATCCCATTTGATTCCATATCAGAGTAGCTGACCGTGGGACTCATACAGCTGTAAATCCCTCTTTCAGGATCGAGGGACCCTGTATAATGAATTAGCTGCGACATTGCTTGTACAGTCCATACAGCACAGAGGAGACCTCTCAGAGTGGATGATCTCGTAAATGTGATAAATGACATTGCAATCTCCAATCTACTGTACTTGCTGTGAATGGCTTGGCCTGATATTTAAATGATATTCAATCGTGCAGTGACTCCGAGGGACCGGACAAACTTGCGTCACTATAGTCTAGAGGTCATCGTACTTCATCAAGCCAAGGAGTTACCAGGCACCGTCGATAAGAGTTCAAAATTCTCTCGCAGGATAATAACTCTTTCCCATACGTGACGACACATTCTTATTTGCTTGTATTATATTTTCTGAATGTAATCGACAGTTACTTTTTTCATGTTGAGTTTAAGAAAAAGGGGGGGTACCGGATGGGCGTTCTATTCTGCTGTAATGAAATCGTTTGAAAAATCAATGCAATATATAGATTTACCGTTTATTATCAACACAGATTCATTCTAAATCCCCATGGACAAAGCTTTACTTTGAAGAAAAAAAACATATTACATGTACCTATGGATGATTCGTCGATTTCCTAAATATGGACATTTATTAAAAAGTATTGATAACGCTATGTTCTCTAATTTCGTTCTATTCACGAATTGTCTTAAACAGTGGTTGTGTTATGTTTTTATATAGCTTCAGGTGCAAAATATTCAATATTTAAACAGAAAGTTGCAAAAAGAAACAAGTTAGACGCACCGCATAACATCTGTTTGCCATATCGATAAGTTACCTTTCTTCATCGTTTAGCAATTTCTCCATTAGGCTTTCCAGATGAGTTGTGAACAAATTCAAACCATAGGAGGCACTCATATTTACGGGATACCCTCAAAATATCCCCCATAATCATTCGTAAACAGTAATCATTATGATGATGAGTTAAATTGTATAGGCGCAGCTATGATAAATAATACATCAATCGTTCTTGCATTGGTTTCGCGGTTGTTTATTAATGCTGATATCACCTTTAATGCGTGAGGCTCCATTAATGAATAGCAACATCCCAAAATGAGTGGGCGAGCAAGGTCACATGACAGCCCGGGGAAGCCCCTTCCACGTGTCGCGGATGACTCTGTGTGTGTTTCGGTCGCGCGTGTGTGTATACAATACTGTATACGTATAGAACTATGCACACACACACACGCGGCGCCGGGCGTACAGTACCATAGCAGGGCCTCCGAATGCAGCATGACTCATCCTCCGCTCATCCTTCACCGAGGCGCCACGGAATCGCACGTTCGCAAATAACACTCGGTCACGTATTGCATTAATAACATTATTTAGGTCAAATATATCACATGTTACGGAGTTCTTTTAAGGATATCATCTGCAGACTTTAAGGATTTATTTCATAGTATCATTGGATGTTTCCTTAAACAATTTAATGGGGATAAAAGTCTCTGTATTTCTGAAAATTCAGGGAGATATTGTAGGGCTTCTTGTAAAAAGCATGATCACTTCTATTCCATGAAAAAAAATGAAAATGATTAAAAGCAAAAACAAAACGGCAAAACTGTCAGCACAGGTGGACCTGGTACTTTGAACAAGATACAGAACCAAATAGGAGAGGAGAATGTATTGTGCTTCTTTTACATTGCTACCTTTCCCCTTTCTCTGTCTCTGCCTGTGTCTGTTAGGTTAGTCTTTTCTCATCCCCTCTCTTTTCTCCCTCCCTCTCTCCCTCCCCTCTCCCATGTTGTGCTCGTTTAGCCTAGTTTGAACAAGAAGTTGTAACTTCTTGGTTTGAAGTGACATTACACAAATTCAGTATTAGATTGTTAAAATGTACTGAGTTGAAGCCTGCCTGAAGTTAACATCAAATTATCAGAAGCAGTAACTTTACGACAGATACCGTTTCTTGCACAATGTCCATATCTAATGTTCCACTTTTCATATCAAACATTTTTTTACAATGCGATTTGATACAATTATCTTTAAACTGGATACGAAAATCGGAACAATTATTGATGGGGAAAACAGATTTCGAATTCTAGACAAAACTAAATCAATTCGTTATGCATGAGTCATATCTCATCGCATATAATTGAAATCGACTTGAATTGATAAACCTAGAAAACGAATGCATTTTTTTTTTCATGTGACCTACATTTTTAATCAAGTCACGTTTCCATCATTTAGTATTGATCTCCTGGTAACCAAAATCATTTTTTATAATCACAATGGAATTATAGCATGATTAATGAGGAATTTTTAGAGGTAGAGAATAATAGGCAAGCGTATACTATTAATCACAATGTGTAACAGGGCATTGGTGATTGATTTTGGGTGTGTCAATGCTACACATTTCCACTCTTTTCTATTTATGTTTGAGTAACTATAGGTATAGATGTTCATAGAAGAAAGGTCATAGACAGCTGAAGAGGGAGAGAAAGGAGAAGTGGGTGGAGTGGGGAGGGAGAGAGGAGGTACATGTGTGACAAAGAGAGAGATAGAGAAATTGAGAAGAGAGCGTTTAAGCGTTGGTTTAAGCGAGCGTTGGTCCTGCTCCGACACCTCCGTACCAACATCAAACCAAAGTTCATCACCGCAATGGATCGCTGCTTCAACGCTAGTCCAGCCTCTGTACCGTTTTCGTTTAGCGCACCCAATCAGCTGATAAAATAACACACCCTCAACGTTGAAAGTAGACCTAGCCATTCTTCTAAATCTGGGTCCTGAATACGTTCGTGTGGAAGGAAATTTGGGGATTGCGCGATCAGTGAAGAGACCGCGCTGTGTGTGGGGGATAAAAAAGAACGAACGGACAGAATCTGGACTACTTCAACGCCCGACACCGGTCCAGCAATCCCGTGTCCGCTCGTAAAACGCTTACAACCGCTCCACCAAAGTTTGTGAAACGTTTAATCACCGCCCGGGCAAAGCTGGCGAAGCAGCGGTGGTCCAGCATTCAAGATTTCTGCGTTGGCTTAGCGGACCAAAGCGTCCACGAACTTGCGTCTAGCGGCGCCAAACTTTGACTGGGCGTTGTTGGAGCGGTGGTGAACTTTGCCGGAGCGGAAAATTGCCCGCTTATCACCGATCGCAATATTTTGTGCAGCTCAAAACTTTCGGAGCGGTAGAAGGGACCATCAGCGGTGGCCGAGCGTATACCGCGTTGCCTTAACGGGGGCCAACTTCTGTTGAACGGTGATGAACGGTTACGAGCGGTGATGAATTTTTTCCATGGAACGCTCCAGCAAAGTTCTGGCGGTGTGACCGGGCCTTTATGTATTGCAATTTAAAAAAGTAATGATGGCCTTACTAAGTAAAGTAGGCAAATTCATCGAATTATTGCATGTCTACTTAAAAGACAAATGTTTAATTTATTTTCGCTCAATATCATATCGATGACAGCAATGGAGAACTTTGAATAAGTTTTGCAATTATTATTTTCTCATCACTATTTCACAATGTATCTATTTCCCCGAGAGTTGACAATTTCCTTGCACTTCGATCGTAGCTTCGACATTGTATAGCTTGGTCTCATGAGATCGACATTTCAAACAGATGTCAATGACATGAAACGAATGCTTTCAATGGGAAGATTGCCTTGAGTGCGATCTTTCGCTTGCCTGGAAGACTTTTTCAGGTAAACATTACAATCTAATTAAAAAAAAGTAGAATGTGTTTTCCCCCTTCCTGTTCCATCTCTCCCCAAGGTCATGATTCAGAATCATTGCTTCACTCTGCTACGAAGATTATTTTACCCGTACTATTCAGAGCCCTCTTAGAGGTTTTTACCAATTATGCATCATGAGAGACCTTGAGTCGATGTTGTGACTTTGTATTTCCATTTCAAGCCATATTGAGCTCGTTTGCAGGTATTATAATGATGCCACATGTATTTATTGCTCCCCTCACCGCATTCACTTTATGTCAGGTTTTTGATGGAGAGAGAGAGAGAGAGAGTGTGATAGATAGTGAATGCGCATGCCCAGTGGGGTGGTGAAATGCACGGAACGGCCTTTCAAAGGGTCATTGTCTCAAACCTTTTTGTTAATTTATTGATGGAAAGTATTGCTTTTAGCACACACCTAGCAAAATACAGTAAAGTGTCTGTAATGAGACAGCGGAACAAATACTAACTCGCCAAATGTATTATATCAAAGTAAATCATTCACCATTTAGATTCGGGGGAGAAATTGATCTGTTCAAAATACAGTGTAAAGGACGGATACAAGTCATGGCAGAAAATATGAAGCAGGCCTAGCAATGGAAATTAATAAATTGAAGTGATGCAATCTAGTAAACACAAAATCAGCTGAAAAACAGTGCCCCAGATATCTGATCAATGCTCAACCTTTTCTCTGAAAGCTGTGAGAAGCTTTTTTTTTATCTATTGCCTTTTAGAATCACGTTTCTCTCACCTTCTTGTGAGTATTCACCTCAAGGCAAAGGATCGATTTTGTGCAAAGTTCTGGAGAATCATTCATCGCTCGAGTAAATCAGAAGAAAAACAGAGTGGTTCATTAAACACGCAAGGACGATGTCTTATATTCCATCATCAATATTTGGTATTCGAAAGAAGATAAGAAATTATAATTTCTGACTAAATTATTGTACCAGGAATAATGTTATTCGCGACGTATTGGATTCTATAGTGGAATTCATCAGTTAAGTTGAAACTTGTTCAGAAGTACCGCGTGATTACTTTGATATCATGCAATGGAAGTTTATTTTGTTAAATTACATTGTATTGTATTTACTACAGTATTGCATTGTTGTATTGAACTGCATTGTATTGAATTGTACTGTATTGCATCGTTGTATTTTATCGTAATTTATTATATTGTATATTGTATTTATTTCCCTAACCCTAAGCACAACATAAACACATTTCAAACACAATGATGCATGACTTGATAGCCCATTCAGCTTTATCTCACTATTATGTATTATCCAATTGAGGCTTTATACATGCTCGGTATAAAAATTCAATTTAGAATTTTAGACGTTTAATACTCTTGGTGTAGGTAATCAACATACAATATCAACCGTGATATCTGTTTATGCTTTTATGAGCCTAACTAGAATGCAAAAATAGTTTATTAATTAATAAAGAGCGTATTATCTTCATTTTTTAATGAAATTATTATGATTTCCAATAGTTTTGGCTTTAGTGTTGTATATCAAAAGAATAAATACATACATTAATGTTTAGAAAATGAGTATTCTCTTTTAAAGTGGGTAAAAGCAAAGTTAATCATGATAATCAGTTTCCTACTCGCACCAACAATATTCATAATGCCTCATGTCACCATATACCACTTACCACTGATTATGATATTCTATTACTCGTTCGATAATAATGTAACGCCAAATGTGGGACTATAGAGAATTCCAAACACTGTGGCGAATGCATGATTGTCATCCATACATCTTATGGTGGACAGCTACAGCGCATCCAATCTCCCATGGCTTTTCGATTTAATCGAGAAACCACACACCCTCTCCCTCTCTCTGTTCTTGCGTTCACTCACCTTGCTCTAGGAGCGTATGTTTGTGCGGTGCAGCGGTATTAATCACATTTATTGATTTATCACATAACAAACCCGAATGCACCATTCTTTGATCGTTTGCTTCAGAGAATAAGAAGCCATTAAATCGGCACTCCAGCTTGACAAAATTTCACGGTATAATGCATAGAGAATATTGAAAAGACTCTGCCTGAGAAATGATTTGCATCTTATAAACTTGATTGCTCTTTCCGCATCCACATTCAAGATTTGTTGATCAACTGAGTGGACTGATTACAAAATAATGTGATTATTCCAACAATAACGCTGATCTATC
Organism: Hemicentrotus pulcherrimus; assembly: GCA_003118195.1. NCBI lineage: Eukaryota > Metazoa > Echinodermata > Echinoidea > Camarodonta > Strongylocentrotidae > Hemicentrotus > Hemicentrotus pulcherrimus. The sequence goes on from BEXV01000673.1 coordinate 45,112, forward strand.
AAACAAAAATATCAGCATTGAGCATCCTTTAAATCATATACAGTAAGAAAAATGTTTTTAAAGTTTATGATAGTTTACGATAACATGGAGATAGACTGAAAATACTAAAGGCCTTCATTTGATTTGGGTCTCCTATAGACGATTGGTTAAATATTGCAATGATTAAACGTGTGATTATTTAAACTACACCATGATATTGATTAATCAAAAAGCAGACCAGAATAAGTATGATCAAATATGTGTTCATCGGTTTCTTGAAAAATGGAAAATAGTTTTCAGGGCTGGTGACATTAAGCATCATATTGCATGTGGAATCGAAAAGATTATTCTTCATCGATTTGCGTCTCATCTTGATATTATTACATCTGCAGAAAAGAATATTTAATGCATTTTAGTCATTCAATAACGGCGATTTCCATCGCTACAAGCTGCAGAATTTCTAGTTTATATTCTTAGTTCAAAACAATTTTTTTCTCACTATTGCTCGACACTTTGATATAGCACTAATTTTGGCCTCTTTGTTTCAACTCTTTCCCCTGTGTGCCTTGGAATAAAAGTTCTAGATGCACAGCGTCATATAAATACGATATATTAATACCATGGATAATCTTTTGATACGGATGAACGAACACTCGTAGATTTAACAAGGAATTATTGCACTATAAATACTCTTGTACCAAGTTTTGGCTGAAGCAAGAACGTGGGTCCAAAGCCCATACTACTTTTAAGTTCAGTCTGTAAACAACTCTTTACTTATTCTTTTGGACAGATGACAATGGCAACTCAGACTCAAGAAAAGGCCTATTTACAATTTTAAAAATTATGACAGTCTCTTTGTTTTGATGACACAATCTTGAATCTTGACATCTCTCACATCCCATTTTTAAAATGAGCCTTGCCATTGAGTCAGCCAAAATGGATTTTTATCTTCTTTCATGGAAAGTGCACTGTCAATATCTGTGGTAATTATCAAAAAATGTTCTGTCATGAATTAATTAAAAATTAATATTGAGGTTAGTAAAATTCTGAGTTTTCATGTGCTGTTTCAGACAAGTAGCTTAATACGCACCTTTTGCATGTGAAATGGTGCAATTGACAAGTGAGCAGAGAGATCTTAGATATCATGAGACAAGAAGTTAGCAGGCTGTTTAAAATGACTTGAGGTTATCACGTGGATTTAGAAGAGGTACTTTGAAAGCTTAGATACATTACATTGGATCACTTGAAACAATGACGCGATGAAACACGAAGCAGAATTTAAGTTTCAAGAAGATTTAAAACCAATGTGAGTATGTGACACATGCAAGCTATTTATCCACATTCCGTGCATCAGTCCAAACTTGATATTATGACAACACTTTTTAAAAACCCTGGTGCTCATTCATCTATAACAGAAAGAATATGAATAGGGTATTATTAGACAAATTTAAAGGCAAATTATCGATTTCGACTTTTTATCATAAGCTTTCAAAGTTGGATATACTCTTTTTTGTTGTACAGCTACTATACACATTCTTACTCTATTTCGCTTTGCAAAGTTTCATTTTCTTAGCCCGCATTTAGGAAAGCTATTAGAAGGTGCGTGAGAATCATTTAAGGAAATTCTTCCTACCGGATAGCCATTTTCTCATCCTGGTCAATAAATGTCTTGTGCTATGATAGAGATTCGAACCAAGTACCCTGTGATCCATAGTCCGCTAACTTATCCACTATTATGAAGACTTCCTATATGATTGCATTTGTAGACAAAAAAAACTTCGATTGGCGAAAGAACACGCAAGCGTCTGTGAACGTGAAAAATCTTTGACTAGAATATTGATTGTGCATGCACAAACACGTGAACATATTGGCCAATAATCCTTTGCTTCTGTTAAACTGTAAATGGAAAGGTCTCATTCTCTTTTTGATCCTTTGTATCACGTGTTCGAAAATGAGACTATTCAATGATTTAACGATTTTTACATTGTCAGTGTTTCATCCTCTCTCTTCCGCCCTCACACTCTCTCTCTCTCTCTCTCTCTCTCTCTCTCCTTTATTTTCAGGTTTAACGCAGATGGTCATTCGGGTCATTCATAATTATATAGTATTTAGGTCAACTGAAAAATTCAGCGGGTTTGTTAAAAAAAAAATTTTTAAAAGCCAGAACCCTCAAGTACAGCAGTAAATAATAGAGGCATACTTTTTCTTTTACACTAACTTATCGTACCTGAATCATTGTGGCATAATGACCACCTTTGACCCCTGAATCAAGGCACCTCAGTGTGAACGCGTCGAATATTTCCATGTGAACACAGAATGATGTTGTCTCGGACATTGTTCAAAACAGACCTGGAATGATTTAACATACCAAGGGGTTCTTTATTAGATTTGAAGAAGAAAAAAAAATTATCATATTACTACGAGAGGCAGGCTTGCATCTGGTTTTTCCACTGTCCACCAAATGATGTTAAGCACGTGAATTTGCATCAATAATATTGCTGCTAAAGCCGGGCCAAGAGATGTGAGAGACAAACACGTCCTTTCTTCATCGCCCATGTTATATTGCTATCGAGTGAAAGTAGGCCCCAAATCTCATTTCCCGAGTTCAATTTATCAGCGGGGCTTTGGAAGATAATAAGGGTTGACAGAGTGCTTATTTATCGGGAAGTTTCGTCAAATATAAGCCCGAGGGGATTGTGGCGGTAAAGACTGTAAAGAGAGAGGAATAGGTTTACGTCTACCATAGATCAGCGCTATCGCTCACTCAAGCAACGAGCACGGTTCGCTTTGTTATGTCTCTACAATCAGGGGGGCTTAAAGTCAACAGCAAACCTTCCCCCTTCGGTCTCCCAGCGCGAAAGGCTTTACACACGCTCTACCAGACGGCTTTAAACGAGTTGTTTTATAGCCTCTAGCTTTTTTTCAAAGCCTGGTTGTCGGGTCCCAGGAACTTATTACCGCGATGTTGTTTCGGTCTTTGTTCGAGAGGTTTAACGCTTCGGTTGGTCTTCCCAGCTCGACTTTATCATACTCCCGAATGTAAGGGCAGAGCACTATAGAGCACCGTCAGCTGGTATAGTCACATAATTACAATCAATACATACATTTTTCATTGTATGGGGATGGTATAAAGCTCTCGACCCTGGATAGTATGCTTAAATAATGCGCACACATTCAGAGAACATGTGGGTGGAGTCATTTCCCCCTCCCAGCTTAGCTATAGCTCAGCTACGCAGATTATTATGGTGTTTATATCTAATCACTTAATGTATTAAAGTGTCAATGACATGGTGCACTTTGTCGAAATCATTAACTGAAAACGCCCAAAGGGGTTCGAATAACTATAAGTTTAAATTATCAAAATCATTAAAAAGAAGATGTGCATGATTATTAAAATTATAAACTTTCATCGTATATACAATAAAGAATGTTGGATATGCCTCACGAAGCCACAATGTGCAGTTGATTGATTTGGAATATTTGCAGAACGTATGCCTCACCAAAATGCTATGGATATCAAATTAGCCTTTTACTTACTTCATAAAGGTCATCACTTCTAACACAAATTACATTAATAGTTTGTCACAGGAAATTTGAAAGGCAATATAAATCAAACTGCTAAAATTATACATGCACATATTTCACGCGTGTGCATTATGTAGGCAAAAAATCTTCTTGGGGATATTATCTCCTTGATGAGCCAATAGAGCTCAACAAAGTGAATATATTTTAATTGCATTAGGTTGAATACTCTTTTTATCGGATATGGTACATGAATTCCAAAGACACCTAATCAATATTCTTAGATTACTTGGGTAAGGCCAAATAAATATTTAAAAAACATGTTTAGCGTCCTGTTTTTTTGAAAAATAGGAAGAAGGAGGCCCTTTTTTTTTTTTTTTTTAA
>BEXV01000673.1:82013-98066 GCA_003118195.1 Hemicentrotus pulcherrimus
TCCATCTATTCTATCCCTTTACCTTATACCAGCCCCTATCGCCAGAAGGGCATTAAATCAATTTAAATATACAATATGAGTTAGTACCCCTCTGACTCCGAGCAGACGATGAATATGTTATTTCTTTGAGGGTCTGGTTTTGTTTCTTCCCACAAAGTGTTTTTGTTTGCATTCTTTAAATACCTGTTTTTATACTATTTTTCTTCAAGGATGACACCCAACTCTCTCTCTTTCTCTCTCTTTCTGTCTCTCTGTCTCTCACTCTCTCTCTATCTCTCTCTCTCTCTCTCTTACTTTCACTTTCACTATCTCTCTCTCCACTCATTCTTTCAACTTCTTAAGATATTTTACCCGCTCTTCCCCTCTCAGTCTATTAAGATTCTGTCAAAACCTCGCTCTCGCCATCTCCTTCCATCAATCTAATACATTGACATTAAACAATATCATTAGAAGATATGAAAATACTAGAGCTCCTTTATTGCGTACAAAGAAAAGCCGATTCCTGTCACTGCCTGGGGTGATTATTGAAAGCGATTCCGAAATTTGTTGACCTAGAATCAGGATGCACCAATCTGCTGGAGAGAGAGCCGAAGAAGAAAAAATCTCATTTTAAAGAAGCGTCAAAGTTGCATCGATGGTGGAACGGAAGACAGAGTCCCATTAGGAAATTAACCGAATTCTCCACAAATTCCCATTACGAGCACAATACGTAAGAGTGAGACGAGTTCTATATTTTTGCTATGAAGGAAACAGGAAAGGAGCTTGGGGATATAGTTTGGTATTTAGTCGTCGGATAAAAAAATCTTAGAAAAGTTTCCGTGAAGTTTGTTTTCCTTTCATAAATTATAAGATATTGGTGTCTTTTTTACATTCACACTTCAACTTCAACAAAAAACATTGATTGTAAATAACAAGAAGGCCTTTTATCCTATTTATTATTGACTAATTAATGGAAATAAGTATTTAAATCATGCAAATAAAACCTTCATTTTAAGACGAGAGAAACAAAAACTAACATAAAGGCAAGTAACCTTTAAAACTCTTATAATAAAATGAAAGAAGCATAATGACTATTCTACGTTGAATCTAGCATCAACATCATAGTAATTTCAACCGAGGAAATTTAGTGTATGCATTTCTATTATTATGATTGTATGATTCAGACTTACGAGATATATTGTACCGATACACTATAATAATAGTTATAGGCTAAGCGGAATAAGAGCATTGACTATAGTGTTAACTTAAATCCGGATCATACCTCATTAGGCTGAATCCTGGACGTTCCTCTGCTAAGGTTTGGCCAGTACTACGGAGATTCGACGTTACTTCACCACCACAATGGCTACGGACTTTATCCTTCGTCAAAAATGTATATGGTTGGAGCGTGGAGTTGTTGATAGGTTGCGATTTGATTTTATATTAGGATAGGTTAAGGTGTAGTGTTAATTGGGTCTGTGGTTGAATTTTGGGGTTTTAGTTAGTGTTAGAAATTGACCTCGACGCAATTTTCACCGTTTCTTATATAAACTGTCATCGCATTGGATTATTATGATCTAAGACCTATAGTCAGTGAAAGAAATGTATTCATGATCACCCATTCCAGTTGATTACTGTGTATTATCAAGGCAACCTTTTTGCAGAAAATGGACAATAAAAGTATCGTTTGCTTTTGTTACAGGATTATGTGCACCCTTAGACTTTCCTTATGGTATTTATTTGTGAAACATTCCTTTTCTGTATAACATCCATCGACATTTGATGAAATAATTCTAAACAAAACAAACATGTCGTTTTCTCATTTTCGCTCACATCATTCATTTAGAAATTACCTTAGACTGAATCTAGGGAAACATAAGAAGTGAATGTGACAGCCCCTTTCATTTCCGTTTAATGTGATTATAATCTGGCCAGATAAATGAATTTTCCCCGCAGTGTTTCTCTTTACACTTCGGCATGAAAAGCAGAATAATGTGTCACTTATCAAAATAGAAGCGACATATTGGTGCCAGGAAATTGTGGTAGAAAAACAGACCTGATGGCATTGATGCAATTAATGGTGAAAACCTAAAAACCTATAAATGCACAGACGAAGAAAAGATGTATAAATTGAGAAGTTGAGAAGGGAGACGAGAGAGAGAGAGAGAGAGGGGGAGAGAAAGGGAAAGAGATGAAGAAGAAATCGGGAGAAATTGAGATAGAAATAAAGACGGGATGAGAGTGACAAAGGGATGCAAAGAAGAGAAAATAACGAGAAGGAGGACAGGGTAGAGAGAGAGGAAAAGACAGAGGGAGAAAACAAAGGTAAATAGACAGAGACCACGAGAATTCGAGAATTCGGATTTTTTTTTTTTTTTGAGGAGGGGAGGGCGGTTCTTTGTTTTGTAACACATTATGTAGAGGAAAAGTAAATGACTCTTCTAACACTTTTTCAATTTTTAAAGGCAAATTTGACCTGGTGTTGTCCTGATTTGTTATAATTATTGCTCCTGTCTTTAAAGCTTTATAACGACCATTCTACCTTTAAAAATGTATGGGAAAAAATGAGCAAGGTTGTCATAAAATTGACAATTGGTGATTAATATAAGTTAGAATAGAAATGTGGAAACAGCAATCCCGGAATTGTCAGTATGATGATGATAAGTGTCGTTATTATAAATATTGGCCACCCTGTCAAGTTGCTGAGTTCAGTCGATCTGTCGATATGAGATATCATGATATAGATATCCAGACATGGAATACATTAACCTCGTTTGCGATTGTCTAAATCTCAAACGTTCACACTGCCTATATGAGACATGGCGACTGAGTGGTATGAATTATTCATTAAAAATACATTTCACTCTGCCCTGATGAACATTAGATGGTCTCTCATTTAAGGACTGTATCATCATGGTGATTGTTAAATCCCCTGGTATCACGCAAAAACCTTCAATTGCAATTTTTAAAGAAATAAGTCGTCTACTCTTTGGAGCCGGAAGGGTGTTAATATTATTTATATAGACCTACCTCACATAGTAACTCATACGCCCGTCTTAATCAGCTGCTTTAAAGTAGAGAGAAATTTCGAAATATTCGTAATGATAATGATGATGATTCAGTATTTATATATGGCGCCATATTCTTGTTAACTGTGTTCAAGCAGAATAGTGCCGCATCAGTAAACACCTCATTTTTCATCCTAACTTGCAGATTGCAAAAATTGTGATTGACTGAAAGCTCAATATATACCGATTCACGCTTTGGTCCAACAAGCAGTCAAGAGTATGGACGCTAAAAATACAGATGAAATAATTTAACTTTATATAATGTATCAATGTCAAGTGATTTATTTCCATTTTGTTATCTTGTGTTTACTAACAAGTACAGAGGCGGGAGCAATCTTTGTCCATAATATATTGAGTCCTGAATAAGCGTGCAAGTGGACAGTTTGGAATCACGTCAATTTTATTAACTCAATTTCGAGATGCCCCTGCCCCCATCACTGCTCCAGAAGCATGGGGTGGCAAGAGGTGATCTTCCTGCCACGCCCATCCCTTAAAAATCCGATCTACAGGTTAAGAAATTATAATACTCCATATCTCTGTTCACAGGAAGAGGTATTATCACTGTCACATCTATTCCTTATGAATTCGTAGACGAAAGATGGTGTGGCAAGATTCACCCTTCACCGCATCAACTCCATAAGTTGGGTATGTCAGGAGTGGGATATATGCACCTATTATAATTTCCTCGACACCATTTCGCCAAAGTACTATGAATGAAAATTGAAAGGCTATGTGATGTAACCACCCCTGATATAGTCTTCCTTCATGGTTATTCTTGTACTCATGAAAATTCCTGAAACGAGACATACGTTTCAAAATCTGTATTCCACAAAATGCGAAACATAGTTATGAATAATGTATATGTAGATACATACAGTAAAAATAAATGGATAAAATAAAAGGAAACATAAAATTATATCAATGCATACTCATAAGCAAATGCGGAAGAGAAAGTCAAAAGTGGAAAAGTGATTTATCGTGGTCTACCTCAAATCTAATAATGACCCACTCTAATGATGAAATGGGACCAATATGTCTATCACATGCAGGATATAATCAGGGGGCATGGCAGGAAAGAATGAGAGGGCATGGCAGGATGGAATGAGGAGGAAAGAGAATAGCTCAGAGCAATGAATTATCGTCCTCCAGTGTGAAAGGGCCGTCAAAATGCGTGCATGGCAGCGAAAACGGAGATTGAGTGAGAGCGACAGACCGAAAAGCAAGAGACAAAACTAGTAGCCGTGATGAGACTCGTAATAATGGTATTCAAATGAAATGAAAGTAGAATGACCCCATATATCCACCATCGCTTTGAATAGGATCGAGGAAGCGCCTCCAGTTTGCCCCAAATTATAATTAGCCAGTGTTATAGAACACCTCGCAATCACTGGAGCCGGGCCAGTGGGAAAAATAGGTACTTTACGGGGAAAAATTGATAAGTGCCAATGACCGACTATGCACTTTTCGATATTGATGTTTTTACGAAAGGGTTTTGTGTTTCGCATAATATTCGCGGTATTGAACTTGGTATTTATCATGTTCCCTAAACACAATAGAAACCAGTCATGTGGAAGAGGTAATAGAAGAAACACAATTATCTCTCCAAATATGAAAGCGAAATTGAAGTTTGAATAAGGGATAGCCTGAAGTAGAATAATGAGGCCCATGACTGTTCTGAATGTTATTCCTGCTTTTACAAGTTTTAGGATAAACAAAATGGTGATCATTAACAATCCATGAGTGACCTATACTTGCGGTTTCATTGGATTTTTAAAACATTCTTCTCTTGATGAGGAAGTATTATATTGACTGTATATAGGGTGGTCTATAAATATACTTGGTATGTGCGATCCTTCTAGATAATTATCTTGCACCTCTTTTTCAAAAATTAAGTGTGTCTGATTGGAGTAAAAACTACCTGTTTTAAAGATCTACAATCATGACAATAATGGCAGTTACACGATTATTATACTTCTTATTTCTTTAAATTGTACAATAAATGCATGTTGGTGATGATTGACATGCCAATCAATCAAAAGTCACGTGACTTCTGCGTGTTAACTGGATGTATTTTCATTTGGCAAGCAATTAACTTTCATATGTATGTAGGCATACGGGGAAGGGGGTGGGAGCTGTGGCCCCTCGAAGTTTTCGCGCAGCCGTCACCTCACATTTTGCCTCGCTAGCTCGTCAATTTCAGATGCTGCATTACGAGGCAATGATGGCAATAATTAATAAGAGTAGGAGAAAATAAACGAGAGAACGAGTTGAGGATCTAGTTCAAGGAATAAACCGGGTCAAGAAAGTGATGGGCTCTGCCAGAAGTGGAAAGACAGAGAGAGAGAGAGAGAGAGAGAGAGAGAGAGCGAGAGAGAGAATTAGAGTTATTTCTTCGCATGATATGATAACATTTTGACATGCAATGTTTTCTCATAGCAGTCCTGCTGGGTGGACTGCTGAGTGTGTGTAACCATCATGCTAAGATGCAATGGCGAACACCTGTGACCTGACGTCAATCATACTTTAATGGCAATTACAAACCAACTAACTGGCTGACAATATTTAAAACAATGACAATGTCAAAATGAGTCCGTGCCAATAGACAACGGGAATATTGATTGCGATGACGAATTAATTCTTAACTACGATGTCTTCTGTTGAGAGATATAGGCCATAACACTGTGCCGATACTTTACTTTTAAGTATACATTGCCAGGAGAGATTCCATCTTAAATCTATCGGGTCGATGTAACTGCAACACTACTATTTTCTGATTTTCGCAAATAAGCGCGACAAGTATAGATTATGATAATGATAATAATAATGATGATAATAATAATAATAATATTATTATTGTTATTGTGTTTTTTTCTTTTGATATCAAGTTCGATAATTGTATGGTTTTTTTTATTCATGATTCAGAAAAATAGATTTCAAAGAAATAAAAGATTGATGCAAAACAGTATTTAAAACTACATTGATTATTTTCCGACATAATTTGCTCAATACCATAGTTTAGGACAGCTTCTGTTTTTCATATACCAATTTCCTGAGAGGTACTCAACAGGAACGATTATCAGAGAAGAGTATTAAATCTTCATCATTGAAAACGTTGAGTGGGATTGTCGACAAAAAAATACCGCACTTATTATTCGCAATCCGTGCCATAAAGTGATTTCACTATGGCAGCTACGCCACAATAATCAAGTGTTGAGCGATGATTTACGTTTTTTGATCGTACTTTAATGAAGGAGATCTCTTTCCAAGCATGCGCAACAAGGGAAGAAGATTCTCGCCAGACTCCTCTTACAATTGACCTATTTCTATTATCATATTGGATGTCATCGCTCACGGGTCCACAGTGAAATGCAAGAACAAAACAAAACAAAGTAAAATAGGTTACACAAAATAACCAACAGCGCACATGAATATTGTGAAGTCCGTAACCTCTTTGAAATATTACATTATATTACAAATAAAGAAATGTAGCCATAATATGTCGTTTCTGAAATATTGATACTTTTGCTTCTCTTTCCCTCCGCTAGGATTTCTTATTTCATATCGTTTTCATCTAACACTTTTATCACCTTTTTCTTTTTTTCATTCTTTCTTTTCTGTAGTGTTCCGTCAGTTTTCTTCTTACATAAGGCCTACTTATAATGAGTGATTTTGGTCCCATTTTACCCATTTTCGTTTTCCCATCGGGTTATCTCCACTTGCCTTATCTGTCATGAAATCCAAAATAAAGTATTTGTGTGGCAATAACAATTTTATAAGTGCGACCTTGTTTTCTGTAATCAAACACTCATCTTTATTGTTTGCTATGTCTTCTTTGACCATATACATCGAGGTCTGCTGTGGTAATTGAAGATGCATTCAGTTCAGATCAGTATCTATATAGGCCAAGCAAGGACCAACTTCCATAATAATATATCGCTGCCGTCAGACATCATGCCATTCCAGGATGGCATCCAACTCCCATCCTCTCCACCCACCATCCTTTCCCTCCCTCCCTCCCTCCTTCGTCCTCTTTCTCTTGCTGTTTTTATTTCTTCTTACTCTATCTACCCCCACCCNATGAACCATCTCTCTTTCCCATTCCATCTCTCCTTCCCCCTCTCTCACCTCTCTCTTACTCCCTCTCCCGATCTCTACCTATGTAAACTCTCTGTCTTTAGTCGCCCTCTTTTTGTCTCATCTTTCTTCTTCATTTAACCCTTTTTTTTTTGTTGCTTATACGTAGGGCCTATGTCCGAATTGCCCTGATTTTTTATTCAGAGTGGAGAATATGAATAATGTAATTATTGCTCAAAAATTAGGCGTATTCTTCTTCTTTTTCCGGTCAGTTGGCAATTATTTTATCCTTTTCGCCGCGACTCCCGTTCTTCTTCTCCATCTCCCTTTCAAAATAATATCTCACTCTCTCTCTCTCTTTCATGAAGACACACTCCCTTCGGTTTAGCTTAATAAAATTTGGAGTGGACTTTACGAGATTATTATTATTATTATTATTCATTATTATTCCATCATTCCATACCCAACACCACACGTCCACATATATTCCCCCACCCCTCCCTACACCCCTCCCTACACCCCCTCCCTCTCTCACTCACTCTCACTCCTCTCTCGCTCTCTCTTCTCTTCTCTTCTCTTTAAACATTTATCCTATCTCTCTCTCTTTCTCTCTCTCTCTCTTTCTCTCTCTCACTCTCTTTCTCACCCTCTCTTTCTCACCATCAATCTCTTTCTTTACCATCTCCTTTTTTTCGCTTTGGCTTTCTTTATCCGCTTATACCATCTTCAATGCATAATGAGCAAAGCGTGCGGAATGAAGCTCCAGATAAGCTTTTCAAACTGTTGTTCCTCTTGACGTCCAATTATTGTTCGTGAGGACTCGGCATGGGGCACGCCTCTTCCCTTCCTCTATACAAGCCGAGGAAACGAATGAGAAAATGACGACAGCACACGATGGAGAAAAATAAGACAGCAGGAAAATAGGCCCTGAGCAACGAAAGAAATGACAAGAGTGCGGAAGCTCGTCTACGAGAAATATTTCTTCCCCGTCGCGATGAAATCACGGTCGACCTATTTCACACTTTGAATAAGGCATGGACAGGGAGGATCCCTACCTGGGGCTAAGTGGGAGAATGGTGGGAGGGGTTCACAAGTCCAAGGCAAGTGGGACAGATATATAGGGCCAAATGAGATGGAAAGATAACAGATGAACATGAAAGAGTAACGGAAGTCATGAGAGACGAGGAGATTTCTATAAATAGAAAAAGAATGTAGGCCTATATCATTAGCTATGATAATAAATTGCATTAAAATGAAATGCAATGCTAAAAAATATGTGTTTTCCCATCTTATATAATATATTATTATAGTGGTAAAAACACCTCTTTCCAAAGACGTTAGTGCCGGGCTGGGATTTAAACGCTTTATACCTTATGATCTACGGTCAGGTAACTTATTCATTAGATTACAACACTGTTTCATGCAAAAATGTAAGAAAGAATGCCAAAGTACATGTAGTTAAGGTTTTACCATTAAACCCTCGGAGTAAATTAAATTAAGTACATGGACAAAGATTAAGAGAAAGGAAAGAAAAGTTGCATCTCAAGACAATCACCATGGGGGAAATGGATAATAACAATATCTTTACCTGATTATAAAAATTCTAGAGTACACGCTTTGTAGACAATCTTGACTCATATAGAATGCAGGCCCTAGGGTCAGATCGGATAAAACTCGGTGGCAAAGTTACCATCAATGGTAAGTTTTATGCAGCGAGACCCTGATATCACTTGGTCGTGTAATTATGATTGACAAACTCAATTCTGCATCCATCTTGATAATAATATTGGGTCAAGAATTGAGAAAAAGCTGGGTCACGCAAGTAAAAACTAGTTCAAGTTGCATTGGACACAACCGATGAATTCTATCGCAATCTCTAATGAGATTAAGTTCTAAAATAAAGAATATAAGCAATACCGGACATAGAGAAAAGGCTATATCGACAAGAAAGAGCCTTTTATCCAGGTTACCATGGAAACGGCATTAAAGTGAGTTTAAATCAACGTAATGAAGGTTATTGGAGCGAGAGTGACGTGCCTTTTTTTCCTTTTGTGAATTAAGTTTGTTATTACTAATGACAAGGTGACAAAGAAGTCGTCGATACTTTAATCAAAATTTAAAAAATAGATTTTTCTTAATAATTTATGATCAGTTTTCCTCTAACTTGACGTCAATACTTAGTAATTCTATATGATAATGCTTCATTTGTTTATACTTTGTGAATATTATTGGTTTGCTGGTGAGGCATGCAGAAAAAAATATAGACGCTCAATATTAGATAATCTGCAAACAACAAAATGTGTCCAGTCAGTTGTAAATCTGGAGGTTTAAATGAATGTACAATCAAACGCATAAAATCTGGATCAAGGTCTTTTTATGGCAATGTTGGTTTGATGTATAACAAGAGTGCACTCGACTCACAGAAGGAGAGTGAAAAGTGAGACATTGTATACGATGTTGAAAAATCTATGTCATAATATTGCCAATGCTGAGACATTTTTGCAAATGAAAAATATCACAATGGACGTCTAGTATTACGGTATTGTGCGAGAAAACTAGAAGCCTGACTACTGAGGCTACAGCATTCTTCCAGAACCTCGGGTAAAGGAAAATGTAAAAACCTAGAGAGTGAGAAAGAGAGGGAGAGTGAGAGAGAGAGAGAGAGGGATAGAGAGAGAGATAGAGAGAGAGAGAGAGAGATAGAGAGAGAGAGAGAGAGGGAGACAGAGAGAAAGAGCAAAAGATTTTCGTATCTCATTTCTTAATATTATACAACGGCCTGTGGCAACCACTGATTTTCATATGCCTACAATATGGAAACCCATCTTAAATTATAATAGTATCAACAAAGCAGAATAATTCTCACAGCATATTTTCTTTCGACCTTGGAATAAAATACGTTCGTCCACGATCACGCTCGATTGGACGTCCAACCCGCATGATGCATACGGTAATGGTCAACGAGGGCGATATAAACACGTCCCTCATGGCTATATGAGCCAGGGTAATGAGAGCAGGGTTAAGCCCATTTACATTGCACTGACCCACATACATACTGGACTAGAATATAGAAAAGGTCAACAGCACAGCAGGTAGAAATTATCCTATATAACCATAAAGTATTCGTTTGAATGACCACATCTTTAAAATGGAGGACAGCGATTCAATTAGTTACATTTGAGATAAAAAGTAGGCTAATTCTTCGAAACAAGATGTTGCAAAAGAATCATGATACATATTTTGTTCCGAAAAGGCAGGCAAGGGTATGCTGATCATGTCTAGTAATACATTTATTGAGATTAAAATAGCACCTCTCCGGGGCATCTGTTGTAAAGAAGAGTATGTGAACCGTAAAGCAAATATCAGTTCTAATTATACGCGATCTTAAAAGCAAACATTCTTGGTAGGATAGTGAGGCTGTTTTTACAAAACGTGACACTCAAGCCTAGAAAGCATTCTTTAACGTGCGAAATTAGTATAGAAGCAGAGACTGTATCAATTTATTGCTCTGAAGAAGAAGAAAAAAAAATGTTTTCTTTAAGGAAGTTTTTGAACAGAGTTGTACATCCATCGCATCCCAGAACCTGTTACCACTCATGCACGATCTTAGGTAGATGGCGACTGTCCAACAACCACTGAGTTTCAAAATGTCGGCAAGACTGAGGCAAGATTGAATGGTTTGAATGACGATTTGAAAAAGTTCGAATGACCCTATACATGTGCTTTGCTATATAAGGATTTTACACACTATATTGATGCTTTTTTAAAATTTTTTCTTTCTTTCTAGAACCTCCTTTTTTCACGAGGAAGGTAGGGATGCAATGTTCACTACAAAAACAATTAGAGAAAATGGAGTTACTAGGTCAACAAAATCTATTAGTGGGCCTAGACTATACGCAGAAATAATGAGTAACAGTAATAGGGAAACATTTAAAGTACTGAGAGAGAGAGAGAGAGAAAGAGAGAGAGAGAGAGAGAGAGTGAGAGAGAGAGAGAAAGAGAGAGAGAGAGAGAGAGAGAAAGAGAGAGAGAGAGAGAGAGAAGGGGGGGGGTAGAGGGTGGTATTTTTGTTATAGAGTAGGAGCAAAAAAGACAAAGCTCTCAAATTACCAAGTGCTTTTCAGGACAAGCAAGCATCCCTAAGTCAAAGATGCCAACATTGTTTAAATACCCCAAAGCGCTATTTTCGAGTACATTTTTTTGTCTCCCTTGATAAGAGTTCTCCCCTCCCTCCCACCCCTCCCCCCTCATCCACATAATATGCACAACCTACGTCCAATTAACATGTAATACACTTGAGCTCATCTAGCTTTGGAAAGATTTCCGTTAATGTGATGTAGGGATAAGATACTGGATGGAAATGAATACCTATAGTACGATTCCTTCCACACTCTGCGAAAATGCATGGGCGTGATCAAGTCTTCGCAACAGATGAATAAGAAAAAGACATACGCCTATCAAAATTAGGAGGTGTTGTTGTTCTCATAATGAAATGAATACGATTATTATAAGCCGTATGAACTCCATGATGTAACACTCCCTCCAATCCCTACTTCTTATTATAGTGTGTATTTCGGTTGGAAAAATTGGCCTATTATGTAAAAAGAAACTGATCGAAAAATTAACCTTTAGAGCATGAATAAAGAGCATGCAAATAAAAACAAGTTTCATTTATAATCGATGTAAATTCCAGCAGAAATCGAAACTAAAACTGAAAGCAATCGACAGGCTCACCTGTTACGGCCTCTGAACTCATTTATTCAGATAGAATGTTGTTTACAAAAATGCAAATAATTTATAGTATTTCGGTATGAAGAATGTTATGAATGGCTGTGGGGCGAAAACAACGTGACTTTCAGAATGATGTTGCCTTACTGGTTAGACTTTTATCAACTTAGGTCAAGAAAATTGAGATAATTTGTATTTTCTTAAAACTAGCATTTTATGTTCCTCAATCATAATTTTCTTTAATTTATTTTTTTTAGTTGTTTATTTCTAATCTTTTGGCAGGGTAGCTCATTCACCAATAAGTATTGGTCTTCCATAGGGCCCTGAATAAATAAGTACGTCCAAGAAATCAACTTTAATGTAGTTCATTGTATCACATTGTGATTTATTAAAGAACCAGAAAATGCTCAACATACATGTTCACTGTGTTTCAGATCAGGGCAAAATATATGTGGTGTACGTCGCATATTGATATCATAGTGTATCAATGACGGGAAATGGCCATACGGGTGAAATTGAATCTCTATATAAATTTCAATTATAAAAAAGGATTACCAAACGCCTGTTTCAAGTTCCACGTAAATGTGTTTTAATCAAAGAAAATAACGTTTCCCCATGTTCTATATAATATTTATGAACCATCTCCATTTTCAAATAGTTTCATATTAATCAGTTATTGTTTATATGTTTGTTCGTTTCTTTGTTCGTTTGTTTGTTTCGTTTACTTGACTGCTAAGAAAGCATGTGTATGCTTGTTAGTAAGCAACCACGGGACCGAAGGCTTTAAGACCTCTCCAAGGGACTTGGTAATGAGGATTTATGCCTTACCAAAGGGCACTATAGCGTCGACTTAGTTTCGAACCCGGGACCTCCCGGTTAAGAGACCACTGCTCTGCATCGCTCCTCATAAAACATGTACTCACACGTACACACAGACTCACATAAGTTTGACGTTTGAGGGCGACCTTTCTCTACCAATGAAGGGAAATTATCTTTCCAAACGCATTAACGTTCATGATATCCGACAATGATTTTTACATTTCCCCACGCCTTCTACGATGATATCTGACATTAGATGGAGCTATAACATTGCAACAGTCTGCGAGAATAAAATCACACATTGAAAGATACAGTATCTTTTCCTTTTTTGATTTATAGGTTTGTCATAATCTGCCTATGTAAAGTCTGTATTTCACACTAACCGAAATATAAAATGCATTGAGGAACCCCAAAACCAAGCCAATGATTATAGGCAACCGGCTAACTGAATGACTAACATATTTGGGGATGTATTTTGATACAACTGGAATGTAGAACCAGTGGTCCAAATAGTCTCAACTATTGATGTAAACATTTGTTTCTAAACTGAACTAATTTGAAGACATAAAAATATTCAGGTACACACATTTCATAGACATGTTGTTTTTATTTTACAAAATATAAGGATTACATTAGCATTTAGTGCATGTCATTACTGGTCTTCATCTTAGCTGATACAACTGCCCTGATTTGCTTATGTCTGGTAAACATTGTTAAGATAGAAATTACTCATGAAATAAAAAGAGTTGATTTTGAACTTTCTAGAATTTCTGGAATGGAATGTAAAAATAATAATCCTCTTTTGGAATCGTAAGTGAAATACATTTTAGTCTGGAAGATTTAAAACAAAAAGGTGAATATGGCACTACAAAAGAGCAAAAACAAATAGAACATTGTTTGCACTGCTTAGATTAAACATCACATTTTATCAAATATTTTATCAAAAAGAATGGACCACAGTTACACAATGTAAGGAAATAGAGAGGCATACAAAATGGGCACACTATTCTTTAACATGAAATGAAAAGAACATTTTCAAAAATATTCTCATCTAGTCTAGGGGCATGAGGAATAATGTGTCATTTAGCAGTTATTACATCCATATTAATACATTTCAACCAAATTACAAATGTAGTTATGAAACAAAAGATTTGATTAATGATCTAACTCTTCACTCGGAATACATCAATGCATGTTATACCGTTCAACATTGAATGAAAGACAAGTGTGATGCAAATTACTATTTCTTGATTTCTTCCACTACCAGTACTACAAAGTTATCCAGTATTTCTGTAAAAGTAGTCATATTAATAACATGAAATTCAAACATTTAAATCTCTTTTTTTTTCCAGAGTACTCATAGTAATTACATAGAATATGAAAATAAAGAAGCATAGTTTTTATTTGTTTACAATCTAAGCTCCAATAAAAGCAAAGTTTGAGTTCTGGTAATGCTGGAACAAAAATGTCAATATAACCTACACTGAATGTTCGAGGAAACAAATGTTAAGGTTTCTTCTGATGATTTCAGTCGAAAAATGCTTTAACAGGTCAGTGATAAGGAAATTAAGCTTAACAAATATTTAAATTCAGTTTCTCTTGAAATGCTGCTCCTTTACCACTTACCAGAACTCAAGGTTAGCTTTAAATAATGTGAAAAACCCCTTTAAATCAAGGAGTACTGACTACTGTTATTTGTCTAATGCCCATGACTTGTGCTAATGAAAAGAATAACAAAATGGAAGTGCAGAAAAATGAGACCATTATTTCAGAAAAACACATTTGACACAAAAACAGAAGACACTCTTTTTAATTAAAAACTTACCAAATACTGTACATGATTTACTAATTCATTCTAAAAAATAGATTTATTTTTGTTGTAAATTCATGCACTGCACTTCTGTTATGTATTTCAGAAGAAAAGTTATATATAATATTTATCATTTACTATTTACAATACTTACATAAAAATTTTGGAAAGGAAAAGGGAGCACTTATTTTATTGACAATGCATTATTCATAAGAATGTTTGCATTCCATAAAATTCAGCTTTAACTTCTGTCATGTTATGGCATGGGGTTATTTTTAAATAACCCTATAAAACAAGTCTATCTTAATAGCTTGATACACATTTATACAATATAGTAAACATACTATTGGCCAATGCTAGCAGTGTAAAGTTACATGCATTGCTCATCATTTGAACATCCTGAATACACATGTAAGTAAACTATAAATTAAAAGGTTTTAAGATATAACATAATTGAACCTCAAACTCTCATAAATCACATTTCGCAAACAGCAAACTAGTTGACCTTAGTCTATAATACTGTACTAACATTCTATTCAAATGAATAAAACATTATCCAATATCTACTCTGGGGGGTGGGGGAGACATCTAATTTTCCAAAGTATATTTAAAACTATTGTTATGATTAGCTTTAGAAATACAACATCTATATAAAGTGAAGTATATGAAACTGAAAGCAATGAGCAAAGTTCCTCTCCTATTTCTGTTAATCAGGCTAAAACAGTCTCTTCTACATACAGCTCCTATATGCATACATGTATCATGAACAAAAAACTGTTGTGTTACTTTTTACTGTTGTTTGTCAGTTATGGATAATTACAGCATTGCACATTTTCTGTTTAATGAATGAAAGTGTGATAAATAACCCTGATACCAATTGATGAAATGCTTAACATAAAGACTATATAGGAAGGCAAGACTACAAACCTCTAGACACAGCAAGCAGCATATCAGCATTTTTCTTTCCTTTTCCACACAACTATAAGATATCATCCACATCTCTACGAGATTAACGCCAAATAACAAAACATATTTTTCTTAACAAAAATGAACTGTATGTACAATGAAGTAAATACAGCATAGTCAGCATTCTTATCATGTTCTTTTATCATGTAATCACCAATAAGAATCAAAGTTTAATGACACTTTTTGCACTCAGATAGCCTGAGAATCGATTACAGAAAGAAAAGAAAGCGAGATATGAAGAAAGATGTGATTGGTATGAAATGCTGCTCAAATGAAAGACAGAGGGCATATATTGTGAACAAAAAATTGCATAAATCAGAAAACGTAGTTGTCTTAGATCATTAAACGACAAACAAATAATCAAAAATTGCATAACATTGATTTTTACTGAAGTAGATATCAGTAAAGATATCTTGCGAATCCAAAACAGAATGTTGTTCTCAAACTAGCATACAACATTCCGCCAATATCAGTCTTGATAGTTTTACCATAAAGATAGACCAAAATATTGTTGAAACTAATGAGCTTTCTTACTTGCTTCATGATAGCATTTTAAGGATTCACTTTTCACAATCTATTTCAATTTTAGAATAATTCCATGATACTTAA
>BEXV01000673.1:117519-125019 GCA_003118195.1 Hemicentrotus pulcherrimus
GGAAAAAGAGAGGGAAAGAATCTGGTCAATATGGTAAATGGTAATACCTTGGGAATGCAAAATCCCAGGGGACGCCTTCACAACAAAAAAATCCAAACCACCCCCTTATAAAAGATGGCATCACTCACAGTGGCAAAAGTAAAATTAGGGCAGACATTTCTCTCGCCCCACCCCCTCCACTTTAGAGTGAAACGCCTAAACACCGCCCAACCCCCTAAACTTCATATTCTTGAGAGCTTGAGACTATACAGAGAACTTAGGAGAAGAGATCACGAGGGAGAGATGAAAGAGAGAAAGAGAGAGAGAGAAGGGAAGGGAGGAAAAGAGGGAGGGGAAAGATAATAGATGATCAGATCATTTCTAGCCAATTTCAGTGCAAATCTGTCAAGAAACTGATGAGAGCACAAAAAGTGAATTTTGTTGATCAATAAATTGAGCCAATAATTTGTTTTGAATGGTAAAACAAAAACCGTGAGTGTAAGCGTTGTACCCTCTCTCTTTCTCTTTCTCTCTCTCTCTCTCTCTCTCTAGGATTACCTATAGTTAATCTGTTTAATTGTGTATTCTGATTCTGCTCTTGTTTATACCATATCTATTTTTTTTAATGGAAACTACAGTGTATAGTGTATATTAACTTTTTTTGAAATTTCCGTTTTTTATCTTGTAAATCAGCCATTTTTTTGTGTATATGTATGTATATATATATATATATATATATATATATAATAACGTTTTTATGCTTGAGAAGAATGAATACATTGAACTAAACTAAACTCTGCATTGCATTACGAAACGGGCATTATGAACCAATCAGGCAATACCACCAGGCAATAAAAAGAAAATTGTGACATATTTTCTTGACATATACACGTACAACCCTCATAAAACCTATAATACGAGTTTGAAAACATGGGGCTCCACTTTGTATTTCTAACGGGCTTCTTCTTCTGTTATGACTCCTTTTCTATTCCAGTAAACTTTGGTTCAATTTTGATTCTTTCTTTTTATTTAGAATACTAATTATGATAATTTAGGAAATATTCAAGTAAATTTCAGCGATATGTTAAAATTGCATTAAAATCAAAAGTCAAGTATATTTCAAAAGGGAAGATGGAATAGGAACACCAGATTAGATTAATAACGAAATTCCCTTGACATGGGTTTCCAGAAGTTAAAACATAGTTAAATCTTCTTTTGATCACTTTTTGTCTTCAAAATAGGGAGTCCGATATGAATCTATTTTCAAAACAGATTACCTGGAAAAATATACGAAGTAAGAAGATCGTCATTCGGCATTATCTCCAAACTATGGACACAGTCAACGTAGATTTTGGTATTTTTCTTTGTAGTTTTACGAAAAGCTTTGAACTACCCAATCATACTGACATGCACTAGTTCCAAGATCAACACCTGTGCAACAACTGATAAGTGTTAAGGACAAGGTTTCCCTAATTATAATTGAATTGATAAACGCGACCGATAAAACACCGATGATATTAAAATGCAAGCACAGGAGAATGCACTTTCAGAACCAAGTAGGGCGAAGGTGGCCACCATCCCTATATAAGCATGACAATAACGACAAATCTTGTCATAATTCTAAAGTAACTTGTTCTAGTGTTAAGAATTCTCCTTTCGAAGAAAGAAAGTGTGACTGAAATCAGAATGAAGAGCGTTGCCTCTCTCAAGTTTTTGACGGGTGTTGTCTGGGTGATGCTGGTGTTCGTTGAAGAGATGAAAGGCCAGCAGCAGACGATGGGTTTGATGGAATCAGCCAAATCTGTTCAAGATCTAGCTCACATTGCTGTGGTGGATGCTCTGTCTCCTCTTCAGACGGCTCTCTCCCTGCTTGAGTCTCAGGTAAGTTCCATCATTCTAACTTTATTTTTTACTGCCGTTGGTTAACGCATCTTTTCGGAATAAGATCTTGAACTATAAGGTAATTGCCATGGCGACACTGTAATTGATAGGTTTATAGTCAATAAAAAAAATGATCATAAAACGAGATTTACTATCACGAACTAAAACAAATATATACATATACGTTGTGATTATAATTATGAGCAGTCTACCGTGAGCTTTGCTTATCACAAATTTAAAGAAATATTAGTTTTAAAATACAAAAAGCCTTCTCACAAAAATCCTATCTAAACATTCAGTAAAGAAGTTCAGACCTGTTATTAATTATTGATCTCTGATGAATGTTTCTTTATATTATAATATTGTAGATTGGTCTCTAAGCTATTGAATTACGTCTATTTTTTGTTTATATACTGATACATCAAAGACTTCACACAATTTGTTTATTAAAAAAAAAGATCAAAACACTATGCGTGCGATTTTCGTTTTTGATTAAAGTATGGGCCGATATATATTATAGTTGACAGATGCATAGTGATTTTAATTGGATAGAAACATGAGGAACAGTCTGTGTTAGAAGCAGATATCTCATTGAAGAAAAGGCGGAAGAGATAGAGAGAAGAGAGAAGAAAGAGGGGAAGAAAGAGGGGAAGAAAGAGAGAGAAAGAGGGGAAGAAAGATAGAGACAGAGATGAGAACGGTTAGAGTGTTGTTTTTCGAAGCATGATCTTATGAAACTTTATACTGGAGTAAACAATAAAATGTATATAGTTTACCTACAATAAACCGACGTTTTATCAATCGAAAAGAAATGTTGTAAGAAACATTATAATAAACTGAAATAAAGAATTCAGGACAATGAATTGTTATAGTAGAATGTGGATACTAGATTTTTTCTCAAGGGAAATAATATTTTTTGCATACACAGTGGTTGAAACTCGAGGCTACTGCTAACCAGAAGAAGCTAAATTTTGTATCCATCACTGCACCTACAGGTAAGCTAATCAGCTTAGTGTATGCATTACATTTGATTTTCGTCTAGAATTGATGTAATTATCCGTTGGATGTGATGTAAAAATATGCATGGAGAGAGATGAAAGAGAGAGAGAGAGAGAGAGAGAGAGGTAGAGAAAGAGTTCGGTTTCTCCTGGCGATAATTCTAACTTAAATGGAAGTGATATGGTAACCAAGACAGCAGATGTATTCTAATTCAATGGACGAGGGAATCATCAACATTATTTGTTTACATGCATAACTACATGATTTCCCCCTTTTCCCAGAAAATAGAGGGAGAGTAAAGATAAATCGTGAAACGATAAAGAGTTAGCACATGCAGAGAGATCGGGAAAGATACGGTCACTCGAGAGAGATTATAGGGAGAGAGAAAATGGAGAGAAGGAATGGAGAGAGAGAGAGGGGGGAGTGGGTAAGAGGGAGGGAGAGGTGAGAGATTGTTCACACTTCGTGTTGTGAAAGATCAATCGTAACAAAGCAAAATAACAAATATTTTTTTTAATATATAATATTATAAATACAAATTTGGCATAACACGCATTTCTTCAAGTGTGATCTCTATAATGTCGAACATTGCAATACGTGGATGAATCAACGTAATGTATCTATACATAAATGTACTAATATCAATATAATATATTTCTACTTTTTAAGTGAACACACAGGACATTTTAGCTTGCCGAGCCCGATCTGTTCCCAAATACACCAATCTTCTGAAACATCTGGTGGACAAAGAGCATGAAATCGGCAACCAGGTGGAGAACGCCACCCTCATCGCCAATGCTCTTCAATTCGTTTCTCAACTCGTCGCTAATGACCAAATCCAACAGGGTATGTAGTAACATTATTACTTTATATATTAGCACAAACATGTTTTAGCAGTCAAGCAAAACAAATACTAGCACATTATTATTCAATAAAATCTGAGAATGTATACTATAACTTAGATCTATTATGAATAAATCATTGTCAAAATCATTCCATAAATTGGAGTAAAAATAATTATTTCACCTTTATAACCAACAGTGTATGTAAACGACACCGTCTTGATAAATAGCTATGTGTCGTTAGCTTTGAGAATTAGGTAAACACAAAAATATTCAATATATTGGTAAATAATTTACATTTTCCTAATCAAGTAACCTGATTTCATTTCGATACAGGTACGCTCCAGGCAATAACCACCAAGATGAACGCCTTCGTGACCGACTACAAGATGATCCTGTCAGGTTTCGAATCCTCTGTCTGCATTACTGATAACAATGATAACGTCCAGATGCTGAGGATGCTAACCAGCGGGTAATAATTATTGTTTTTTAGTGTCTTTGAATTCCCGTCTTCTGTTCCCCTCTTCCCGTCCCATCTCCCGCTCTCGATCTCCTCGTGCAAAATGTACCTCACTCTCCCACCCTCCCCTCTCTCTCTTTCTCTCTCTCTCTCTCTCTCTCTCTCTCTCTCACACACACACACACACACACACACACACACACACACATACTCTTTTGTTTACTCTCTTACTACCTAACATCTCTTCATAATTTCATAGTTCATGCCAATTACAATTTTCTTCATTTAAATTCCAATTTCATTACAATGATTCTTGTGCTCTCATATTTGTTATGATAAAGCTGTAAGAATCCCTAATATATGCCTATGTATTATTTATTTCTAATGAATATTTATCTAACGCATCGTCTTCATTCTTCTTCATTTTCTTCCCAATGTATAGGCAATGCCCAAACGTAAGTAGAATCTATATATGGAAATCAGAATTAAGATGGGTTTAATTTTATTTCTGAACGAATACAGTCATGCATGTGGAAAACTTGAGAACGTGTAACTCCTTTAGGCAACAAATTCAAGTATGATGAAGTGAATAATAATTAATGTTCAGTGGTTCCTCCATAAACTCTTGCCCCGCCCCAATCCTATTTTTTTTAAACATACTAAAATACGTGTTTTTTTGAAAATTGGTCAATGTAATAAAAAGCAAGATTATAATAACGATTATAGAGAATTTCTTTCAAACAAGTCCTTTGATATCTTAAAATGATTTCTTGTTTTTTACCGCCGTGTATATATAATTACGTGTTTTATTTTTTAGAGTATAAACGTTTAAGTTCGAAACGTTGGTCGTTTTCTTAAAACTATAGGGATTGACCTTTTAAATTCTTGGAATGATTAATAAACGATTCAACTATACTCTCACAACTAGTAAACCTTTAATCCTGTGTGTTTAATCAAATAATATTATATTCTCCAATGGTAAGATAGATTTAGTAAGATGCTGTTTTTTTTAAATATTTTTATAATCAATTGTGATTTTTTTTTTTCTTCTTGCAGGGTGACTGCAGCAGAATAAAGAAAGGGTAAGTAAAGTGTATTTTTCTCTCTCCTTTCAGTTTTAGTATCAGTATCAGATAAGATAAAATAAAATATTAAAGGAAATGAATTGATCATTTTGTTAGTACAATCTGAATCCAATTTTAGTCGTTTTTTGATTTTAATGCTTCTTTACATTTTTCTTTCCTATCCATACCCGTATAAAAAGTAGTTACTTATCAATTCTTTTTCTGCTCGCCCTTAAAAATTTTGCCATGTCATGTAGGGCAGGCCTTTTACTGAGTGATGACGGTACTTTGAAATTTAATCCTTTGTACATGCAGGGATTTATTGATGTGAATTTTTGCCTAATCAATACAAAAAATGAAGCATTTCCTGCCATGAAATACCTGGATCGTTATATTTTCTTTTCATTTCATTTGATAATATTTTTTGTTTGTTTTACACATTATATCTTTACTTTTTTCTCCTTCGAATTTGCAGCTTCTGTCTTGAAGTAAGTATTTATTTTTTGTTGATCCAAATAGGCCTATTATTTTCGAAATTATGTTTACAACAGAGAAAAGTGCCCGGTTCTGACAGATGTGATTAGTAAAAGTTTTAGAGGGGGTGGGGACCCCATATTTCTTCAAGTGCCAATTTGAATTTCTAGATTATGAATAAAATAAAAATACCAGTAAATAAAAGAACGTCCAAGCCCCTCCACAAAGCAACCCCAACATTTCTTGTCAACGCCGCCTGGATGTGGTGCAACATTCCTATTTAAAAAAAAAGTTTAAATCTATAGCCTGTATACCCTCTTCCGGATGATGATCGTGGGGAGGGACGCATCGATATAAAACATCATCATGGATTAAATTAAACGCAGTTTTAAAGAAGATGAATTGGAGGAAAAGAATATGACATTGATGAGAAATGAATTTCCCCTACATCTGAGAAAATGTGAAAACTAGGAAAGTTTTAGGAAGAGCGAGTTAGAGATAAAACGAACACAACAACTTAAGTCATTTTGATAATAAAGAAGCCTGTCCCAGAATGCATTCCATATCGACACAAGTAGACGGAAGGGGGAAGGGGAAGGGGAAGGGGAAGGGGAATGGGAAGGGAGAGGTGGAGGGGGATACGTCCTATGAGTTAGAGAGGAGGAAAAGTAGGGAGAGGGTTTTGGGGTAGATTATTTTCTAATAAAAGAATAAATCTTAATTTCAATTCTGTATAATAATATGTTGAGAAAATAATATTACACTTTTGGGGGTAAAGTATTCAGTCTTATTCAGAAAAAGCAATGCTTGTTCTAGTTTTGGGGATGAAATAGTGCGGTGATATTTTCCTGTTATGTGATTCTGATATATTTTAGTCCTATTGTGAAATCGGTATGAACAATGGATTATGTTGTATTTATGATCGTTTATCAAATGATAAAAAAGTTTGGTTATAATTATGTTGCAGCTTTGTATAAACTATGTTATGTAAGGAAAAGAATTGGAGTTTTGAGAAATAAAGTCAATGAATACAAACAAATCTTCATGGAGAGATAATTTCAGAATCATGGGTGGGGGCTGCCCCTGTTTTCCCCATCAGCGCCCCTGGCTACAAAACATTAAATAGTATTAATCCATGTGCACATACAGACTTGTCATTTCAAGATGAGCAAAGTCCCTGTCATCGATGTTGATACTGGTTCCATTTTGATGTGCACCCTCTTCAGTCAACCAGATCAACTTCATTTTTTTTGGGGGGGGGGGTATAGCAAATGACTCTGTCATGATAATGTTCTGCTCACTGTATTTTTGAAAGGATCTATCCTTAATGTTAATGTAATATTACAAATTCTCAATGTTTGTTTAACGAATCGCATAGCTGCTTTACGTTTTACATTCTTCATTTATGGCGTTGACCTTTGAGCATGGTAAGAGATGATTATATATTATTATGTAGGGGATTTTAGTTAAGAGAAGTGTCAAGAAATTATTGATATTTACTTGCCAAATTTCCTTTTCCGTGTGTTTCTCTTTGATGCCCAGGGCAGCTGCGTCAAGGTAAGTTAAACATTCATACAAGATGTAAGTTGAAATGTATGCTTGGTTTATCATGGTGTTTTGATTTTAATTTGTAGATTGTAATCTTTTTTAAAACATTCATTTCCAGTTCGTTCTCCGCTCACTAAAACCTCGCTTTGGAAGAGTATCCCACCATTTAAACTTTTATTACTAGGCCTACTTGTTAAAAAGAAATGTGTTTTGTGTAAAAAGTCGAAAGTACATAGAATCAATGAGTAAATGA
>BEXV01000673.1:130019-131062 GCA_003118195.1 Hemicentrotus pulcherrimus
AAATGCCTTAAATCATACATACAACTTATTCAAGGAAAACAAATGCTGCTTATGATGAGTTCTCACAAAATACACAGGCTGCTTCAACTGTTCATTTTCTTTCATCCTTGCACGTTCCTTTCTCTCCTCAGTCTCTCTGCCTCCTCTGACTTCTGAGGGGCGAATCGATTGCTCTCGTCCCAGGGTATGGGGATCTCGTAGCCCACAGGTACGTTGCCCTGCTTCCGCTTGCCCATTGCTGCCAAGATGACATCTACACCAGCATTGATGGTAGATTCCTGCTGAGATGGGGTTCCAAGCTGCGGGTTCACTTCTACCAAGTCCATAGAGCTTAGCATACCTGAAAAAATGCATGACAATGTCACATTACTTCCAATAAATCTACCACAGTGAAGAGATTTGGAACAAAGCATCTACCAGAACAATGCCATATATCTTCATTCATGTAAATGTACATATTTACATATATATATATTATCATAACATTTATTGCATATGTTATGATAAGTAAATGTATACTAAATTTGAGTATTTTAAATGGATACGGGGAAATAGATATCTAAATACCTTGTCATATTTCTTCAAACATGTCACAGTAATTTACATACCCAGATATAACAAGACATCATAATATACTGCCCCACTTTGTCAATACTTGCTATTAATATGATAGAAATATGAGATTTAGTCTTCAAAACTGGGATGGAACTATTCAATGCAGCTCGGTCTTTACCTGTTTCAGCGATTTCTTCTGCAATGTAAATGCCTTCTCTATACGTCAGACCTCCAAGAACTAGAGAAAGATGTAATTTTAAAAAATGTTTAATTTCCTATTTTAAGTACTGGGCCATGCTACACCCACAAATGTAATAATTCCCACAAATGTAATAACGCCCACAAATGTAATAACACTTTACCCACAAATGTAATAACACTTTACCCACAAATGTAACAACACCCACAAATGTAATAACACTTTACCCACAAATGTAATAATTTTACCCACAAATGTAATAACCACTTTACCCACAAATGTAATAATT
>BEXV01000673.1:132310-150171 GCA_003118195.1 Hemicentrotus pulcherrimus
GTCTTAGTTTTGAAGATTTTTATTTTCTTTGAAATAATCGTGTCTAGAGCAAAGACTGCGTGCTATACCCATGCTTTATTACAGGGTTTTAGTTTTAAATTCGACAAAATATCCCCACAAATTTATTACATTTGTGGGTAAAGTCATTATTACATTTGTGGGTGATTCAAAATTATTACATTTGTGGGTAAAGTGGTTATTACATATGTGGGTGAAAATTATTACATTTGTGGGTAAAGTGTTATTACATTTGTGGGTGTTGTTACATTTGTGGGTAAAGTGTTATTACATTTGTGGGTAAAGTGTTATTACATTTGTGGGCGTTATTACATTTGTGGGTGTAACAGGCCATGATACATATATAAATACTATTTGACACAACTAACAGTCACCACACTGCAGCAAGTGGTTGCACAATTATTTAGACCAAAACTCCAGTGATGCCGCATATGTAGAGAAGAATGACATGTTTAAAAATTGTCTATTATCAGTGGTTTTATATCAAGAGAAATTCTTCTACAATTCTTTTCGATGAAACACACTTCACAAGAATAAGCTGTGATAGAAATTAGAGAAATTTGTATTATATTCAATTAATATAATCGATGCAGGGTCATGACAAAGCATTCTGAAGTGAAAGAGGAGACAAAAATTTACGACAAAATGTAGAAATTGGCAAAAACTTTAGAAACTATAAATCCTTAAAAAAAATATGTTAACTTAAATTGTTAACGAGAATAACATAAGAGAAGGGATGGCAAATCAGATGTATGATTTTCATTATATGGGTAATTCCATAAATTAGGTACCCACTTTGTGACATTTTTGGTGTCCCACTTACATAAGGACCCACACGTATTTGTGGCTCTGTGTAAAGACTGAAAAAGTGGAGTGAGATTGTAAAGTGATTTCCAATCATAATATTGCATCATCATACCTAGAATCACTAAACAATCTCACTCCACTGTTTAAGTTTTTACTCAGAGCTACAAATACGTGTGGGACCCTTCTGTAAGTGGGACAGCAAAAATGTCACAAAGGAATTACCCGTATACCATAAAGAAAAGGATCCACAAATATTTATGGTTTGTTTGCAACTTAGCACATCAGTAGTCATATCTCCTTGTGTCATCACACACCCTCCAGAATACAAATACACATGTTACAATTGGCAACTGATAAAACACATTAACAAAGAGATATGACCTAGAACAAATAATTCCTAGTAGAATAGCGTTTTTTATTTTATAGATATGTTATCTGTGAATTGTTGGCATAGCTAACAAAATGTTTGCTGAGTAAATTCCTTTACAGCTGATTCACTGCTCTTCATTTATCCTAATGCAGATCATTATCTTAACAAGATAAGGTTATAACAGTTTTTGTTTAAAGAACAATACCCACTCAATCATGGATTTAATCAAATGCCAATAGGAGAGAAGACTAAAGAATATCATGAAAGTGTCTCAATTCAAATTGACCTAAAATAAACTCAATATTTCGGCTTTCAAACAAAGTTTACCGGTATGTCTTATTTTTCACAATCTAACGAATATCGAATGTTCCAGTAAGGAATAAGTCTTTATAGAACTGCTACAATATTTAATCATAGATCATCTGTCGAGTTTCAAAAGGGCAAAAACTCTGTGTTAAATTTTAAAAAAACTTCTGGCTCTAAACAGACGATTCTTGTCACTGTCATATTTTGATATTTTCACAAATTAATTTGAGCTGAAGATAATAATGAGATGTTTACCTGGTGTCCCTGTACTGGCAGATACACCGGGATCCATAGAGTCAATGTCAAAGCTCATGTGGACTGGACGCGTTCCTCTGGGGACAAAAACGTTCCGAAAAAGAATATAAAATACAAATATTAATACTGATAAGAATATAAAAATAAACGTTCTTAGTATAACCCCTTAAACAAAATTATCTAAGAAATACAATAAAACCACATGTCACTTTCACAGACATTGTCCCCATTGAATGCAATCTTATCTTTGTGGTAACTAATTGTATTGGCCTGCGCCCATGTGACACTACATCAGGGTTGGTCCATCAAAGTGTACACATATGATATTAGTACCATACTGACAGCAAAACACCTCACATGGCTACTTACTTTGTATTCCAAATATAACTATAGTATCATGCATTTAAAATGTAAACATCACTTGGCAATATTCATTTTACTGATTCCCTTAAAAAATTTGACCAAAACACATTCATAGATCACCGCTGCATCAGATGCATTGAGTTGCAATTCTACAAATAGGAATAAATGGGGTCACAACATGATAATGCATGGACAGAAGTACTTAACCTTAAAATGCCGAACCAGAAAAGGATTTTTCTAATATAAAATGCATATACAGGTATCACATTTCAGGGAAAGAGTAGTAGAAGTTAAATCTATCAATGTTTTGTTACATCAGAAACAATTCATTCTTCAGTTACCTTGATGGCATTTAAGATAATAAACCAATCAAGATTCTGTTTATCTCTCTACATGGTGATGCCCACTGATGAGTGATGACATGCTCAACATTTTTATCCTTAGACCATTCTTGATATCATGATACTGAGATATCTTGGAATTGGCAAGGGGTAAACTCAAAATACAAAGCTTCATGTACCATCTTTAGAGACTGAGGCATTAAAACAGCTTACAACTTGAATTTTACTTATTAGCAGATGATTGTAAATTCAAATCTATGGTTTAATATCAGTATTACCAGGGGTATTGTTTGTGTGCCTGTACCTAGACTACAGAGATTCAAACTATTGACAGATATCACTATTTGTCTTACCTTGGGTTAATCATATCCATAGCCCAAGCATAAACCTCTGCCACACCATACTTTTGAACATCATGAATCGAAAAGATTTTGATTCCATGCTTCTCCAAGACATATCTGGATAATGGATGAAATATTTAAAGATGAAGACTACCGTAATTATATAGGACAAAACTCCTCAAATCCCCATCTCCCAAAAAAAAGTTAAAGGGGACTCAATTTAATATGAGAGAGTATAATAATGTTGCATGAAAAAATATATTCTTTATGGACGCACGTCTCAAAGAACTTTCATTCACAAAATCTAGATATTTTTTAGTCAATAAAACATTTGAAGTATGATACAAGTTATATTTCAGATAATAATTCAGTAATTATGAACTGCTAATATGCAAAGAGTTCACAAACTACAGATATAGGCTCGTCTTTCCTATTGATCTAAATTTTGTATTATATTTATTCATTTATTTATTTATTTATACTAATCTTTTGTCAGGGTAGCCCATTCACCGAGAAGTAGTGGTCTTCCATGGGGCCCTGAATAAACATGAACATAATACATCAAAAGTATGCAAATACAGCAAAAATGTATCATGGTATTATTCAGTTTTCAAAAATTGTTGAAAGGAATTTGTTTGAAAGAAAGAATAAAGATTTTAAAAACATTGTCACATTCATTTAGAAATATTCCTTAATTCTGTACTGTAGATATAATGAGTAGGTGAAAGAGAGAGAAGGAGAAATGGTCACTTACCTCTCTCCTACATCCACATCCCTCAGACCAATGTAGGCAATATCTTTACACGAGATACAGGAATCCAACCAATCAAAGTTTGGAAGCTTAGGCAAGTAATGGCGCAGTTCATGACACACAAACGAGAGCACCATGCCGTGTATGTGCCCGGACGGAGATGCCTGAGGAACGTTTATGTCGGCATGGGCATCGACCCACAGGACGCACAGGTCCGGTCTTGAGCGTGTGTGGCCATGGAGGGAACCGATGGTGATGCCATGATCTCCACCAAGAGTTACACAAAGCTGGTCCTGTTTGGTGATGTCTTCAACTCCTTTGGAAATCTAGGGATCAAGATGACCAATACATTCAGCATTTCTACAAGAATTTCAATGATCCTTCAGGTATCTGTGGCTCCTTTAAAACCTCCGATCAGACAATGTGTAATGGTGCATCGTTAAAGAGAATTCTTCTTAGTGTATGTCAGATAAACAGCAACACTTACATGTACATATATTCAAAATATTTTTTTTAA
Source organism: Hemicentrotus pulcherrimus (assembly GCA_003118195.1). Taxonomy (NCBI): domain Eukaryota; kingdom Metazoa; phylum Echinodermata; class Echinoidea; order Camarodonta; family Strongylocentrotidae; genus Hemicentrotus; species Hemicentrotus pulcherrimus. The sequence continues at coordinate 136,380 of BEXV01000673.1, forward strand.
TACAGCAAAATTGTAATACTAAAGAGAAAACAAAAAACAGACTATAAAGAGAGGTGGTATATTTCATTTGATTTTCGAAAGCACAAATTTTGATGAGAAACAATTATAAAAGGCAGAAATGGCAGCTTTACAAAAAGTAAAATACTGATATCTATAAGGCAGGTTTGGCTGTAGTACCTTTTTGAGTGCTTTACCAAGGAATGCAGCATTTTTTACACCATTGACTGTAGCTGTCTCTTCATCTCCTGCAGGGAAGACAAGGTCTCCATGATCAATAACCGTATGACCTGAAAAGAGAAAGAAAATGCTTAAGACAGCTTAAAGTGCATTCTAATCAGATGAGCATGCACAAGTTGGCGTATTTACCCACTGCTAGGGTCACCACATGTCCCTGGATAAAGCCTATTGAAATAGGAGAATTCACTTGCCATGTTGACATGCTTTTTGTAAGCATTTTGTCAAAAGTGCTGGCATTATACCATAACCTTCGAGTAGGGATTTTCATTCAAGCTAGGGTCTGTGGGGTCTGTGGGGCCTGTGGGCGTATTTTAATCTCTAAATCATGTGAATTTAACATAAATTTGTCATCAACAAGGGCTTGTGCGCAAATTTCCACATTTATATTTTCATATAAAACTTGTAAGGTAGATTAAAAAGGGACAGGGGAAATGAAGATTAAACATTAACAAATAGTGAATTATTTACATGCCACAATTTGACAATCTCAAGAGTATTTGCATTGGTCTTGCGTTTGTTTGAACAACTGAAAGCTCTTAAAGTAAAAATATATTACAAATTTACAATGAACTTTAGTCCAAGATCCACATGTAGAGCCTATGACACAGGACTTGCAAATCACATGATCTTGGTCTCACATCACATGGCTTCCAACCCTCATAGATATACAGCTGTGGCAAACCCCAATAATCAATTTGTCAGATTACTTTTATTCAAATTCATAAGAAGCACCACACAGTTATTTACAATTCTATCAATTTGACATAAATTTTCTTATCAAGTGGAATAATTACTGTAGTGTAAGCACTGATGAAGTGATGAACAATTCAATTCCCAAGCAAGGGTCTATTGAAGTCACACTTAGTGTAAAGATCCATACTCCCTGTAAAATTGATTTTAAGCTTACATTACTACTGTGTTCTGAATGAAAGTGAATCTTGTCAATACATATGCGGATAAGAAGAAACAATGATTTTGGAAAGGGGAAAGACATCACTGTTTGGAATTTAGAATTTGTAGCATCTTATTCTGGTATCTTACCTAGATCTTGAATGGATGATATCAACCCAGCATCTCTTAACACTGTAGGTCCATATACAACACCATCTTTGTCCTAGTGGAGAAAAAAATAGTGGAGAATAAGTCTAATGTGGACGGCATGCATTCATTTTTTTTTAACGGTCTAAACATTCAGATATCCCTCATCTCATGCCTTTCCACACTCCATTCTTCAACTAGATGTATGTACTTTTCTAAACAGAAAAATCTGTCTGCTTGCAGCAGTTTTTAACATATTTGTACTTTTGGCATCTGTGAAGCCACACAAAGTCAGTGGAACATATGCCCAAATGAAATAAGTCTCTCCCCCCCCCCTCCTTTTTCATCTTCTCCCCTTTCCCCTCCTCTCCATTTTTCTTTTTCATCTCCTCCTCCCTCTTCATTTTTACTTCCTTTTTACTCTTCCTTCCTCTATCTTTTTCACTTTTTTAAATTCTCTTCCTCCTCCATTGTTTATTGTTTTTTTCCTTAATTTTTATCATTGATAGCAATCATTTGATTAAATAGAGAGTATTTTTACCTGGCCCTTATTGATTGGCACTCCTAACACTCCAATACTTTGAAGTCTTGATGCCATACTTGCAAGACGGACTGCTTTATGACAACCAGCAGATGTTCTTCTCATCCAACTAGAAACTAGTCTGGAGCAACACTGGGTAATATTCAAAGCCATCTTGTATGATTATCGAAACATCCAGCAGCACCTGTGAAAAATACAATGGTATGATAGTTGCAAGTAACAAAATCATATCACTCTACTTAAAACTAGTGAGTAACAAATTTAGTTTGATTCTTTGCTTAAAATTAGAATTATATAAGTCTGTCGATTTAGCTAGATCTACAAAGTAATCTTCTGAGATAAGCAACGGAGCGAGTCATCCTTACTTACATGTAGTACACCTTTTCTGCTTACATTATTAATTCCAGTATATTACACACAACGGCACACAGCTTAGACGGAAAGCTTCAGTGTCTGATATCGACGGTTGTTCCGCTGAGCAGAGATTGCATCTGGTTCCACTGACCGCCTCTATACATGATATATATGTGTATGGAGAATGTCAACAAATGTCAGCTTTATTAAAGAAATGAGCCATATATCAGACGCTATATCCGTCTACACACAGCTCAGCTTAGCTCCACCATCATCAATGGAGCGGCCCCAATTCATCTAGCAGACTAGCACTTTTAATTATTGATGTAACAGACATGGCCAGTAATTAAGTGTACATGTATGATAGTATGGCCCAAATTCACAAAGGAGGTTTACATTTAACCCACGGTTTAAACCTTCATTTACATAACCCATGGTTTAAAAATTAGCGTAAAATACGCGTACCTTGCCTTGTGCACGTCTAATATTGGACCTTGACTGTGTTGCACTTATTTTGCGTTAATTTTAAACCATGGGTTATGTAAATGAAGGTTTAAACCATGGGTTAAATGTAAACCTCCTTTGTGAATTCGGGCCTATAAGTCTACTTTATATTAAAGGTAATACAAAGTTTTGGGAAATTTTGAAAATTTGGTGGATAATGATTCTTTACAAGTTTGATATATTTAGATGCCCCTGTGCCTGTGGATGTATAATAAGCACCAAAAAAAGTAACCCCTAAAACGCTTCTGCTTTCGAAAAAAAATGAAAAATAAAAATTTATCTGTGCTCCCGATAAATTTCAAATAGCGCACAGGACCATACAATGGTAGCTGCGACCCTGAAAATTTCAGAATATGTAGTTGTGATATATACCTACCAAACGGGAATAGCTTATCAATCAAAATTCGTCAAGAAACATTGTTTTATAGTTTAATTAATATCTTGACCTTGAGAGGGCACTATACAACATAAAGAGTTTGTTATCTAATAATATAATTTCATAACTTTAGACTCGATTTCAACCGCGACAGCGATCACTGCATATTGTAGGATCGCATATGCTTCCAATATGTTTATTTGAACCAAATTCATGACCCCAAACCAAAAATTTGTATTACCTTTTCGCCTGCCGCGCGATAGCACTGTATACAACCTCTATGGCGAGTACAACAGCTGACGATCGACTGTTTAACCTGCATGCATCGCCATGCCAAGTCGTCACTACCATGTATCAACATGATCAACTAGACAAGTGAAAATGGATTAAGCACTCACATTTATCACACGTAGATGCGTTTTTTTTTTAATGCGATTCACAGTATGATATAAATCATGTGTTTCAGCTCATGCCATGTCGTTGCTTTTCAGCGTCTAACGATCCATCTATACCATAGGTCTAGAGATATAGCTGATTCGGCACACTTTCCGGTCATGACATCAGCGACTCAACAAAAACAGGAAACCTTTGCGCATTGCATCATGATTATACGATCCCTAGCCGAGCGAGGCGCTAACTAGCAGGGCGGAGAGGACTGACGGTCAGTGGTGGACATACAATCTTGAGAGCGTGCATGTCATTGGTCATTGATCAACGTGCCCGCGACACACCTCCTTATTTAATGGTTTGAGGCGTCGGCGCGCCGTATCAAAATAATGTCCTTCCTCTACTTCCTTCTTTATCATCTACTGCTGAATTGCAATTACACTGATGATGAATTATATCTTTCGAAAAAGGCTTACAAAATATGTGCCACACTTTTACATTGAAATATTACACCTCATTAAAAAAATAACACATCAGTCTAAAGGTACTATGTCCCTTTTGCAGCCAACCTAAAATTCTGCATAACTTTTCGCAGGAATTATGAATATGTCATGTATGTCTAGCTATCTGTGAAATTTAAACGTTATCAGTGTCCTATATTCAAATTATGCAAGGAAACCCGCTTACTTGCTAGACTTCACTGTCAGACACTATTGAGTGACTGACTGGCTTTTTTCTTCTTTGGTAATATCATACATAAATTGAGCTAAAAGGTACATGAGCATAATATTATGTCTACATCAATAACCCATTTCTTGTGATGGCCCAAAATAAATTGATTGAATCTTTGCGCAGCATAAAACATATGGCCATTCGGTACAATGGTCTGAAAATCAAGACTATTACTTATTGGCTCTATAGTTCCTAAGTCGATTTGACAACTAATAGTCGTTATTTTCCCCACTTAAAGACATTTTCAAGCACCACCTTCTTTAGGATGTTAGTATAATCTTTCAAATGCCGTTGGAATATTTTTGGGGCCTGCAAATGGGACACAGTACCTTTAGAAATTGTAAAGATGAGGAAAATGGTGTTAAGATAGTGACTTCAATACTAGATGTACAGTTAAAGAAAGTTTGAGTGAAAACAGACCATTATTAAAGATACAAATTGGGAAAAACGGATCCGATTGATATACCTTAGTTCTCCGAACTATATTATAATAATTTAATTACACTTTAGGTGAATGTAAATCGTCACAAAGCAATAAATTGGATCCATATACCATTCCAGACATTGCAGTGTTGAAAGATTTTTAAAAGCCTAGTCTTTTGTCTTATTTTCATGGGAAAACGGTAGGGAAATTCACAAATAGTTGTGATAATTTACTGTTACTCACTGTTAGAGGGTGTTGCACAGTGACGTCTTTCTAGAAAACCATTAATATCTTTGTGGTTCAGTTGAGAATTTGTTCAGGATTGCCTGTTAGAGGGCTAGTACAGTAGAAGGGAGATAATAAGTAACATTTCATACAAAAATTACACAATTTGTTAATCAACCTTCAACGATGTTGCCGAGTCACTTAAATGTCTTGCACAGAAAAACATTTTATGCTACAATCAAAATATAGTTTTTGAAAAGAAAATGGTATTTTATGAAGAATGGTATAACAATGGTATTGATGGTACTTTTGTTTCAGAATGATATATCCGTCTTAAAACTAGACGAGGCAAACAATTTTGGATTTTTGACTATACAAAGCTATAAAAGTCAATTCTAAAAGCATAGGGTACATGTAGGATTCAAAGATCAGTATTTAATTTATCCCCCACATTTTTGAGGGGTTAGCAGTTAAGCCTGTTAGCCATTTGAGTAGTCAACAGTGGTATAATATGATAAGTTTTCTAACAAATTAAAATAAATAAATGTTTGTATTGGGAAAATATCTTGCACAAGGACGTAAACTGGTCCTCTGCTTGGGTGTGATGGTTACAATATTTGTTTGCGAGTAAGCAAAAGTTTTAAGATTTGAAAGGTCGCATTGCGACAAAAATTCATCTATAAAGAGAAAAAACAATCCCGATGGGGTTTTAAGCACAAACTCATCATGAAAGACTAAAAAGAAACATAATTATATCAACTTTAAATGCGAGCGAGTATAGCGAGTAAGTTTTGGATGAAATAAAAGAAAAAGTTGCTCTTAGTCGCTTTAATTTAGGAGCGCATTTTATGGTGACAAGAAAAGGGGGCAGGGAAAAGGACGCTTATTTCAACAGGAAAGGAACACGTGTAAAACACAAAGTAAAGGGGAAATATCAGAGGTGAAAATGGGACACTTCTCGCATCTGATAAAAGGCACTCATCAGATATGAAACGGGCAATTATAGGAAAAGGGGCACTTATGGGAACAGGGGCATTTTTTACATAGGAAAAGAGGCAATCATCAGAAGGCAGTTGGCACTAATTGGAAAGGATAAGGGGCACGTTTTAAAAATGAAAGGGAATGGTATTGCAAAGTTAAAGGGGGCACCTCTCAAATTTGAATTAGGGCACTCACCGGAAATGAAAGGAGCATTTATAAGAATGAAACAAGGGCATATAAAGGAAAAGAGGCACTTGTCAAAATAAGGGACACTTCTTAGATTTAAAAGTTGTAATAAATGACAGGTAAGGGGGCACTTATCACAATCGGTAAAGGGCACTTCTTGTACCTGAAAAGGGGTACTCACCTGAGATGATTAGGGCACTTGTCAGAATTAAAATGGGCACTTTTATGAAGAAAATGAGCACTCGTCGAGGAAAAAAGGGCACCTTCGAGATTTTACTATAGCCACTTATTAAAGGTGTCTGAAAGGGCTTTTATGAGAAGGAGAAATGAATCATATTAAAAAAAAAAGAAAAGGGGCGGTTATTGAAGAAAAAAGGGGGCACGTGACAAAATAAAAGGGGGCACTTATCAGAGGTAAGAAGGGGCGCTCATCAAAGATGAAAAGAGGCACTTGTTATAGTTGAAGGGGGCAATTATCAGAGGTGGTAAATGGGGTAAGGGGCACATTTCCTATGTAAAAAGGGGCATTTATGAGGTACTTGAAAAGTGGGGGCACTGTACCCCTGACCCCGGCTCCTCCACCCCCGCTGGGATTCATTCATAGCGAGGATAACTCTAATCTTCTTCTAAAGATGACGAAAAAAGTCCAGATAATAATAAAGCCGGATCCAGGGCTCTGGAAGGGACGGGCCGTTAAGTAAAAAAACGTAACAAGTCCACTATACTTCAATGATAACTTTGAAACTTTTAAAATGTTCTTGTGTTAAATAAACCCCAAATGTGGATTCTATTTCAGCAAATTTGAATTTTGAATGTGAATTAAAATTATTGCCGTCATCCTCACCCGTTACAAAACGCTTGTGAAGAGATCTAGAGATGAGGGGGGGGGGCGGGGTAAAATTATACTGGGTCATGAGATTTGTATAGGTAGAGGCAAATTAATATGTATAACTTTTATGAAACACTGTACAATCACATTTGACGAGAGGGGCTCCCTAACACTAAAAATTTAGGATGAGACACTTCCATCCCAAAGTAATTAGCGAGGCGAGGGGAGGGGGGAGGGAGTAGCCGGATTAGTATGCACTAACAACAACAAAACAAAAACAAAACAAAAAATATTGATAATAAAGAAAATTCTCCTTTTCTTTCACCACAGGTGTTTTAATTACAACAAAATAATCAAACTCACATACATTTCGACCAATTCAGATAAATTATACATTTTTCCTTTTCTTTTTTCTTTTTTTGACAGAGCTGTGTTTCTGTCAGAACGTATCTTAATTTCTTTCAAAAAAAAATATACCACAATTTGTTTTTCCTTTCATCTTTTCTCTTTTCGTTTCTCAAAATTATCATTTTATATAAGCCCTAAAAGGCAATTGTAACAATATCATCAATATTTTTTTTTCCAAATTGATTTTTAACAAAAGACCAACATTAAAATCTATACCTACATCGTAGACATGCTTTATCATTTCAATTATTTTTTCAAAGAAGGGAATGTTTATTCACATTTCAAAAAAGCATGAAATAAATCTTCTCTACAGTTACATGTTTTACATAATAAATCCCCATAAAAACAACATTATTTTTACAGGAATCAAATTATAAATTGTCTTAAAACTAAACTGTTTCAATTTATTTTCCTTTACTTCAACAGATTTCTTTGGAACATCTTTTTCCAGTTTAAATGACAATCAATTAAGTTTGTCCAATATGATGGACTTTCATCTCCTATGTCATTCCTTGCTAGAATATGATAAAATAACCTACTTGACTCAAATTTCAATTGTTTTTCTTTTTTTACCAATTGGTATAGTTGGAGTTTCTAACAAAATAGGTTATTTTAAGTTATCAGTCCAAACTTTGGGTATTGCATTTCTCAATTTAGAAAAACAAAAAAGTACTGTCGCTTTCGCTTTTTTATTTTCAATGGTTGTTTTCAATTTTGTCATAGAAATAAAGTTTCCTTTAATATAAATATCTTTTACATAGATTATGTTACTTTATAGGTACCACTCTTAATAGAAGAGTGGCTGTTTTTCATGCGTAATATATAATACAATAATAATATTAATAATGATAATAAATAAATAAAAATAAAAATAGAAATAAAAATGAAATAAATTAAATGAATAAATTAAAAGAAATTAATGAATACAAAAAACAAACAAAAAATATATACCTCTATCTCTTTATCTCTCTTTATCTGTCTGTCTGTCTGTCTCTCTCGCTATCTCGCTCTCTCTCTCTCTTTCTCTCTCTCTCTTCCTCTCTCTGTATCTCTCTTTCTTTCCCTCTCTCTGTTCTTTTCTTTTCTTCCTTCTTTCATTTGCTCTATACTCCTTCCTTTACTCAATTACAGCTACCCATTCCCGCACTTATTCTTTACCAGGGTCACGACACTATCAGTGGCTCATGAACGATTTTCGGGATGAGGAGGGGGTGGACACAAATCTGAAAATTGTCTCCCAGGCATAAACATAAAACGTGGTGTGCCTTCATCCATTCGTGGGGCACATTAATGTAGACCACACTTTCTTGTCATATATTATTGATGTGTACTGAATATATGCCAAATTGGATTGGTGGGTAAGTGTACCACCCCCCCCCCCCACCGATCCACCACTCACTTTAAAATTACCGAGATCGATGCTCACGGGCGTGGATGTAATTAGCGTAAAATAAGCGAAACGAAAGAGTCTTGGAATATTGACCTTTATGGATTGGTCATCATTATCCTCTCGAGTTGACATTTCAAGTCCTTTTTCGGTTGTGACATGCGCAGACTGCTCAAACGATCTTCTCATTAGGCGGTATTTCCAAATCGTTTTATCATCACAAGGAAGGACGGCCCATATCATCGTCCAATTAATTGATTCGATTATGAGCATACTAGAAGCCATCCCAACGACAACTCGGCCAGAGTGCTGGGAGTTTTCCCTGATCATCGAAGCTTTCATCACCATTTCACTCTGTACTTGAATGACTGACTAATCTTTTCATAGCCTTCGCTACTCAAGGCCGAGCGTTGTTTATTCTTGATTGAAGAGTCGGTTGTATAGAAATTAGATCATTATTTTGAAAAGACTGATTAGACTTGCAGGGCATTAGAAATCGGGGTGTGGCGAATATTTCATCGCCATTCTCTGACATTAATGCTCCTTGCATTTGACTTGCTGCAATATTTACATCTGGGATTCACATTAATTTGTTAGGTGTCGAGATTAAAAGAGACCCTTGTATTTTGTATTTTTGCTTTATTATTCCAATCTTGTGCAATACAGGTTCGCAAAATTACAAAAAAAAAGGGGTCCATTACTGCTTGACAGAAAATGGAAGTTCCACTTGATGAGGAAGAGAAGCCTTTATCACCAGAGAAGCCTTCATCACCAGAGAAGCCCAAAGCAGTCCTGGAGAAGCCCAAGGCCATAGTCAGGGAGATGACTAACGATATACTCGTGAAATCATGGCGTACGGTTGTTCAAAGCTTTTGTAAATCAACGACGATGCATGGAATGAGTCGGGTGATTGATTCGACCAGAGCGATCTTCCGTTTGGCATGGCTTCTCACCGTGCTCACATTCCTATGCGTCCTCATGTGGCAGGCATACCGTCTCGTCGATGAGTACAGGGGAAACCCGACAACGACCACCATCCAAATGGTCACCAATAACAAACTCACCTTCCCCGCCGTCACCGTCTGCAACATGAACAGGCTACGAAGATCTAAGCTGGTAGGTACGCGGTTCGAACCTCTCTTGGATATGGACCGACATGTCACTATTTTGAATCTTGGGCTGGATGATACTGAAATTGAAGTGGATGATCACGCCGAACCGACTCCATCACAAACACCGGCAACCACGTCAACGATGACGACGACTACCACCGCATCTCAAGAGACAAAGAATAGTACGAGTGTGCCTCCTCATGACGAAGACTTAGTGTCTTTAACTACCGATGAAGGTGTGGAAATGTCGTCGACTAAAGATACCCCGGTGGTCGTCGACGTTGATAACCCTGATGTTCGTCGTCGAAAGCGTAGTGTTAACTGGCAGACGACGAACAAACGTTTATCATCACTACGTCAAAATAATCTCCCTGCTCCCGCCATTCCATTGATTGGAGCCCCAGTGGAGAATGATGATTCAAACTGGGGATATCTGCTGCAGTTGTCGGAATCTGATGATTTTCAAGATTTTATAGGATCGGTGAATCCATCTAAAGATGAACTTCGTAAACTAGGTCACCAAGCAGAAGACTTTATTCTACAGTGTTCATTTAATCAGCATTATTGTGATTACAGGTAAGAGAAATCAACATTTTAAAAGAGTATTACGCTTTATTATGATTATGATTGATTGTGACAGGTCTTGGACACCGTGCATTGTCATCTTGAAAAGTGTGTCTTTAGACGTGCTTCAATATTTAGATCAATAGAAGAGATACAAAATCAAATGTTTAAAATGACATTTGCAATCGTCCAATAGCTTCTAAGAAAAGTGAATAAAATAATAATTAAGAAAACAATTGTTGCAAAGCTCTTTAAATGCCTCAAACTTATAGTAAGAACATTTCTCTCTTTCTCTCTTTAAGATCAAAGCGATATAAATCTATAATAATTATTTTTTTGTAAACAGAAATTGACAAATATACGGTTGGTCCGTTTTTTCTCTCTTTCGGGTATTCTCAGATGTATTTTCGTGTTTTCATATTTGTTGGTTACCTAACTGCTAAGAAAGTGTGTGTATGCTTGTACGTAAGCAACCAGTGGACCGACGGCTTTAAGTCCTCTCCGAAGGACTTGTGACTTACCAAAAGGCACTAGCGCATCGACTTGGCTTCTCCCGGGTACGAGACCACTGCCCTACCGTTGAGCCATTGCGCCTCCATTTGCAAACAACCACGTAAATAGAAACAATATTGCTCCTAAATGTAAACATATTTCGAGCCAAGGAATATTATTTATTTTCAAAAGGGGAAGGGATCGACCCCTTTAGATAAATAAAGATATGCTTCGTGTTTTCACATCACAGCACTTCTTCAAATCTTCACATCAATTATTGTTAAAGCGTTGCCGTTCTTTAAGTCGAGTTATAGCCGAGTTATTAATTAGTACAGTGTATATCAAATCTGCTTTAAACAAATCACGCAATAGAGATTAACTCTTTTCTTTTTTCTTTAAAAAAAACTATATTAATTGTATCTTAGGAATTTCACGACGACTTACAATTCACAGTATGGAAACTGTTTCACCTTCAATCGGCCGGCTGAAAACAATTCTGTTTTGCAAACAGGAAAGATCGGCTCCAGATTTGGTACGTCATGTCATTAATGTATTAATAATATTAATAGTAACAATAATTATAATAATGTTTCATGTCATCATCATGTTTTTTAAATGTTTTTTTGTATTACTGTAATCAAATCATTTGAGTTATCATTTAATCATTACATTAATATTTGTATAATGAATTGACAGAATGTTTGTATTATACTTCTTAAGGACGTATTATATGGTCATGACTAGATATTTCGAAATTACACAATCGTATTTTTTATACACAGGAAATAAAAATATGTTCGACAAATGTTTTATTTCTTTTTCAAAATTCACACCAATCTTTGCTTCTTCTTCAAATTGCAAAAATACTAAAGAACATGATTTTTAAAAAAAATCAAAGTTCACCTGTACATCTGGTAATATTTATATTCATAAATTGTTTGCATATCTTTGATTCCATCTAACAATAGTATAACAGATTTACACAACTGTGTTTAATTGACGAGTAAAACTAGTATACATGTATAGATGAACGTCGTTTTCATTTATGTTAATGTTCCCTGACAGGACTCCACCTGACTCTATTTACGGACCAATCAGAATACATCGGTCTCCTGTCACACCAGTCTGGTGTACGCGTTGTTATCCACGAGCCTAACGCACGCCCCTTCCCTGAAGATGAGGGCATCACGGCTTCTACAGGCACGCTAACATCCATTGGACTTCGACTAGTGAGCCATTTTTATTTTAATCATATCGTTAAATATTCAAAGATTAGATGAAGAGAGACAAGTTACAATTCTTACAGTTTCCGAGAAAATATTCGCTTATCTATATGGGCATGCATGCCTTCTCTAAATAAATAAACAACATAACAAAGAAGAAATAGTATCATCCCTACAACTTGATAAATGGCGATGTAAAGTTGCATCAATTGTGTTGATATTTTGATTTTTTCTTCTTAACGAAGTTCCCTAAACCATTTTCAAGTATGAAAGAATTCAGGCTTCGTGACTTTGTAGATAACACGAGAAATTAAGAATAGTTTTTCTTGTGGCTTACCATGCACTTCCAGAATGGTAATAAAGGTTTTATTGATGTGAACAAATAAAGTGCAGCAGAATTGGAAAACTAATAGAGTAAATGAGCTATAAACATCATATTTCCTGATCTGCATATTCAAGTATATTTTTATGAGAAGTTATTATATTTGTTGGCTTTGATAATGATTGAGATTAAGAAAATCGCGGTAAGCAGAAGACCCGAACTCTTCTTCATCCTTTCAATATTCAAGGTCATTATACCAGACTGCTATGATCCCACATCGAATCGGATGTACCCTTAAGACGCCCCTACTCAAATTGATTGGCTCTCTCTCATCATATTTGATGAAGTGCATGATTCGTGCATAACCTATCTGTACTGGTCTGGGGATGATTTGTTAAATCATTGCTTTCCGCTTGGTATACAGGGACGTGACTCTCATCAATTAAATCACAAATGACTCCACTCCTTCTCTCTCTTCCGATTTTTCATCAAAATGATGACTCAATATATTAATTGCCTAAGCTTCTTCTCCTACATTTCCGATATATTCGTATATAGGCCGGCTATTCAATTTTGGTATACAGTAAAACACGATGGCGGTTAAAATATTGTCTATAAATCTAAAAGTGCTTGAGAAAACATATTCAAAATCTTCATGAAAAATATCATCTTTTTCCGAATCAGGAGATGAGTTGGTGTATCAAAACGTTTTTGTTTGCATTCTGTCTTTAATGAAATAAAGGATTCGTGCAAAGTAGAAATGTAGATACTTTAATCCTTTTTTTTCTTCTTCTCTTTAATCTAGAATTAAGATATTTGCAAGGTCGTTATATTTGACAGGTTGATTTACCACCCCAGATAGTTCTCGTCATTAGTTTTACTTGCTTTATACATCCTTTTTCAACACCACCTTTATCTGAATACTTAACATTTTGCTTTGAGTTTTTATCAGTGTTATTTTTATTTTCGATGAAAATTTCCTCTCAATAAGTCATTGTACATTTTTTCTTAAATTCTTCTATCCTTCTATCCAATCATCATGAATAAATTTTATCGAGAAGTACCCCCAGTGTTAATAAATTAAAGTAGTTAATATGTTACTTGCAAAGTTTTGTGTTAGTCATTTATATTTAATCTTCTCAGTAGAATATAACCAGATTTTGTTTCTTTATTAATATATTTATTGTTATTTCATTAATTTTCTCAGCGGAATATATCCAGACTGAGTGGACGTTACAGCAATTGTCGTAAGAAGAATCATGCCGACCCATCCGAGTTCACACACGATTTTGACTATTCCTTACGAGCCTGTCTGAATGCGTGTTACCAGGGAAAGCTAAGGTATGAATGCGGCTGTGTAAACGACGTCATGGGGAATACTACAATATGCAGTACGCTGGATCGAAGACAAGGTAAATGATACATCTCATCTCATCTCCCAGCATTTTTCTTGATGGTAGATCCAGATTT
>BEXV01000673.1:176605-188143 GCA_003118195.1 Hemicentrotus pulcherrimus
GGTTCTTGAGATATTGTGATAACGGTCAAACGGGACGGACGTACGGACGTACGGACGGACAACCCGAAAACATGATGCCTCCGGCACCACCTTCGGTGGCGGAGGCATAAAAGCAGATAAACGTTTCCCACATAGAACATACCTGCTATAGATTGGGTTTCAATCATCAATCACACCACTAATATATTATTACATTCTACTACATACCACATGAAGTGCTGTATTGCCACTATAGTCTGTGCACATCATATCCACGCCTGCCAGGTGGTATGCTTGTAATCCCGTTACATCATTTGTTGCTGCAGCGCTGTAAACGAAAAAAAGCATGAGAGTATGGTAATGGATTATGTTCACATCAATTATAACAATATTATGTGCTTCATATTAGCATCTAGTATGCAAGTACTGAACCATTCCATTCTCACTAGCCTTTTCACAAAAATAACCTAGGTAATCAGTCCTAGGGGGAGGGGGTTCACAAAGACTAAGATTGGCTTTAAGTTGTACTTAACTATGGCAGGCCTAACAGGATGTTCATGCCACTGTTTGCACTCACCATAATGATCTTAAAGGGATCCGGTAACTTTGTCTCAGATTCTGAAACAAAATTCTGGATTTAGCACATGATACAATGATAATTATAAACCTTTAGGTCAGTCAGGAACCCCATGAATTTTACAAGCCGATCGCCTGTCCGATTATCAAGATATTTATGATTGGAATTACAAATTTTGAAAACCATTCGCCTGAGGGTGTTCATAACACTACAGTCTATTGGGGAAAAGAGTATGGTAAAACCGGTCACTCAAAGATTTTTACTTTTTTGAGGCATTTCTTGATCATTTTGAAGCGCGATTTTTTTAGGGCTTCAATATTTCACCATATCACAGACACTGATATCTCAGATTCAGTGTATCTCAGATTTAGCATTGTTAAACGATCCCTTTAAGATATTATATTTTCCTTCAATAATGAATTATCCAAAAATTCTGTAGATTTGTGACCATGATTTGCACGTCCTTTGAGAGACCAATGCCAGTTAATGGTGAGAGCAAACAGTGGCATGAACGGCCTGCCATATTTTATTTAACTTAAAGTCAATCTTAGTCTTTGTGAAACAACCCCCAGGAACCACGTCTTTATTAAGAGTGAAATTAACATACTAGAATGGTACTTGCCTAACCCATCGACTACTGAATTCTCTTTTGACATAGGCTTAACACNATTTTGAAAACCATTCGCCTGAGGGTTTTCATAACACTACAGTCTATTGGGGAAAAAGAGTATGGTAAAACCGGTCACTCAAAGATTTTTACTTTTTTTGAGGCACTTCTTGATCATTTTGAATGAAGCGCGATTTTTTTTAGGGCTTCAATATTTCACCATATCACAGAAACTTGATAACACGTAGGGTCGTGTATCTCAGATTTAGCATTGTTAAACGATCCCTTTAAGATATTATATTTTCCTTCAATAATGAATTATCCAAAAATTCTGGAGATTTGTGACCCTGATTTGTAAGTCCTTTAAGAGACCAATGCCAGTTAATGGTGAGAGCAAACAGTGGCATGAACGGCCTGCCATATCTTATTTAACTTAAAGTCAATCTTAGTCTTTGTGAAACAACCCGCAGGAACCACGTCTTTATTAAGAGTGAAATTAACATACTAGAATGGTACTTGCCTAACCCATCGACTACTGAATTCTCTTTTGACATAGGCTTAACACAAGGGATACCTGGGTCCAGTAAGCAGTGGGTTAAATAATTGCCAGGGCTTTTGTGAGATGATGTACTAAGGTATATGGAAATGTTCCTGATATGATATTGTGTTCATCTATCTTACCTGCATAGAAGGACAGCCAGTTCAAAGGGACTCTCATTGATCAGATGACCACCGCACTGCTTGATTATCTCTATGGTGTCAAGTTTTCTACAGAAAGTAACAAAGGAACAGAGTTCAAAAAAATACTTTAAAGTGCTATCCCTCGACAATTCAGTCATTTTACATTTTTACATACAGAAGAAATTGACAAATCATGCAACACAGTAGCTTCTGGAAGTGTACTTGTTACAGTCATATCATGTATTGGGAATATGTATGCTCGATTTGTTCACTGTATTTTTAGTTCATTCATCATAACTTGCCATGGACGAGTTCCGGAAGATTTGCAAAAAACATAGCATCATTAAACAGTAATTGTTAAGTTTTTAAGCGGTCAACTGTATTCCTTTGAAGAGCCACCGGATGAATGCCCAAGAAATTTTGCTACAATGCCTCAAGGCCATCAAAGAAACACTAACCTATTTCTAATGCTGTCCATGAAAGGTGTATTACCAAACCTATCTCTGGCGTAGATAGAACAGCCATTCTCTAGGAGGAACCGAACAACCTCTGTATGACCTTCACTGGCTGCAAGATGAAGAGCTGTGCGACCATCATAGTCATGTCCTGCTAAGTTAGCACCCTAGGGGGGTTATAGGAGACACCCACAGATACATCAACTTGTCTTCCTTCCTTATACTGGTCTCATGACATAATCATAGACCCAATTGACTTATCTAGGAATTGGTATTCAGGGGGGGGGGGCAGGATCCATTCCAGAAGGGGAGGAAGAATGCACCAGGGCAGCTTCATGCAACATGCCTGGACTAACAGTATTAGGCATTGCTCATTCCACTGACACTCATTAAAAGCTCAGTTCCCAATGAAATATATCTTAAAGACGTAAACATGGCCATTATATGTATATGACTGAAAACAATTTGAATAATAGTCATTTCCCTGTCTCCAGAGACATCAAACCTAAAACCTGGTCCGACATCCTACATCAACCCTCCCTTTAGGGGTTAAATGCTCAACTCTAATGATCTGCTACCTTGAATGACATGGTTTGAAATTAGTCCCCAAGTCGTCTCAGTTGGTAAACCAGGCTCTTATTGTGACCATCAGAGCCTGGATCTACTTTCTCTCATCTGGTGCATTGATCTTTACATGTGAGACAACAGTAAACCTAAAACTTGGCTTTTAAAGGTTAAAAAGATGGATTCACATTTTACACCAGATAAAATTTCATGCAACAGTTCATTCTCCGATAAGAGATATTAATATTCTTGCAAAATTTACTTTTCAAAACAGGAATCGAAAAAAACCATAGTCTTAAATGAAAGAATAATGATATCTTTTATTAAAAAATAAACTGTGGCACAAAATGTTAGCCATCTTCCAGACCTGCTCATGACAAGTCTTGGGTTTGTACAAATTCAATACCATTTTTTTTACTTTTGTCTTACTTGTATTGGGGCATGAGGACCAAACCGGCTTTCATCCATCAGGACCCAGCTTTAAAGTTAACCGTGATGACCAGACCTATTTCAAAATTGCATTTTTTTGTGTGTGTACTCACAGAAGGAAGCACATATATTTATACTAAATGATTCTTATCCCCAATTCTCTAAGCATAGTGTGCCTTAATAAATTTCTAATTCCAATTCACATAGTAAGCCCTTCTAAGTTCTCGTTCTCATTTCTGAAATAGCACAGATCTTAGCAATAACATTTGTGTATGTATTAAGAGTAAGTATTAAATCTCTATGGATTTAACTTACGGTCTCCTGCATGTACTTGATTGCGTTTAAATCTCCATTTCTGGCTGCAGCACACAATAGGGGTGGGAAAAGAGTATCACTCACAGCTTGCACTTCCTGCAGGAATAACAACATAATGATATATAATACAATCATGTATCGAAATAGCGCCTTTTCCAGAGGATAATATGAACTGACTACTACATCATTCACCATCCTTACCTTTTCGAGGTGCTTCAAGGAAAAACATATAATTTCTTGAAAGTCATGATAAGGTTTAATTTTAGGACCACTTTTGTTTTTCATATACATGTATATCATATATATAACACAAATGGCATTGCCATTATTAGTAATTTATATATGTAAAATAAACCTAAATAGGTAAATAAAATGCAAAGTTTATTGGATCAAAGAAGAATATTAATAGTGATTGATTATACTTTTAGTTAGTAAAAGATTTTTTAGTTACACTGTACAGGAGATGTTAAGAAAGGGAGTGAGGGATAAAACTACAAGGTGGTCTGGTTGATGAAGAGTTACACTGGACAGAATAGGTGGACAAACTTATCAAGATCATTCTACAAAGTATTGGTGTCATTAAGTGTGCTGCAATATTTCCAACAAGATCTGTCACACCAGTGTTCTACCCCACTTTGTTTCCTCCTTGGTTTGTGCTGAATGATTTAAAAAACAAACAACTAAAATACAAAATGTTAAAATTGGAATTGCTGTAAGGTCGGGAAAAGATCTAATGTTTCTAATAATACTGCGCCAGCATGAAAAATGACACGATGTCAGTGTATAACAGGATCACGAATACAAGACAAGCTGAAAATGGATGGATTGCTTATATCAAAATCTGAGACAGACATAAACATTGTCCTTTGGTATGGGGTCATGAATTTGGTTCAAATGAACATATTGGAAGCATATGCGATCCTACAATATGCAATGACCGCTGTCGCAGTTGAAATCGAGTCTAAAGTTATGAAATTATTAATAACAAACTCTTTATGTTGTATAGCGCCCTCTCAAGGTCAAGATATTAATTAAGCTATACAACAATGTTTCTTGACTAATCTTGANTTCTAATAATACTGCGCCAGCATGAAAAATGACATAATGTCAGTGTATTAAATGATCACAAATACAAGACAAGCTGAAAAAGGATGTAATGTTTGTATCAATATCTGAGACAGACATAAACATAGTCCTTTGGTTAATGGCACTGTGGCATGGAATTAGCTTATCCATATTTCTGTATGAGCACAGTTAAATGTTCATCTTGACTACGTGACTCACTCTACTACTCCCAATCCTCAATGTGTCTACCACAGCTCTGATGAATTCGCTGTCCTCAAATGTGAATGTTCTGCCAGGAGCCATAGAAACCGATATCTCCCCTCGGAGATTACGTTTGAGTTGTCTTCTCTTCTCTTCAAGTGAGAAGTTAGGCTGTCCTAGGATGTAGCTGAGTTTACTAAGGGCAGCCTCAGGGGTTATGTCAGATCCTGGTATCACTCCTGCATCCAACAGCACCTAAGAGAAAAGGATGTTTCCGTTCTCAAACAATGATTTTACCAGTTACTCCACCAAGCTCTCCAAAATAAATATCTTCCAATAATCTTCCCTTTGAATTACTGCAGTGCTTTACTTTCTGACTTGATACAAACAATTTATATGCGACTCAAATTGGATACGTACCAGACACAAATTTAATGATTGAAGATTCAAGAAGAAAAATCATAGATATGAATTGGTCATGCTTGATGTGCTTCTCCATTAGAAATTAAGTCTTGGTTTATGGTGGGAAACATAATGGGCACTGAACTTGAACAAAAACTATAATTCTAAGTTGTTTAACTCTCTGTGGACTTAAAATCATCTGTACCTTTCTCCAAACTGATTGGCCACTTACTATAATATGCAGTAGACAATTCCCATGCAAAGACCAAAACCTTCTCCTTTGACTTCATATATCTTTGTTTGTGTACTAGTACTCATTAATTGCCAAAAAGTCAAGTTTATGCAGTGTTTCTACGCTTACCTTTCCTGTTTGATATGATGCTGATACACCTCCACTAGAGCACTGGGTGCAATTGAGGATGATCATGCCTCTATCTGCAGCAGCCTGGATCTCAGCTATTATATCTCTTCTATCATCGGGACAGTTACCTGCACCATACGTCTGTAGAACGATGCCCTCCATTGGAGGTTGGAGGAAAGCTCTTACCTAGAACAGGAAGAAAATAATGAAATGAGGGTATGGACGTCTGCTACAAGATCATCGGGACATTGACATTGTCCCAGAACACATTCTGAGCATCAAGTAACGCCTGGCTGGAATGCTCCCCAGGGAGTGGAGATTATGCACAAAACTACAAACATTCAAGCTTCCAAATTCATTACTAGTTAATTTACATTAAAAATATTTGTATACAAAATATGTTTTTCAGTTTTAAACAAAAATGAACAATTGATTTGTGGAATGCTTTTCCATATTTTTTTTCATCTGAAGAAGGAAGACTGATATACAATGGATGCCATACCATGTGAACCAGACACTTAGCGTTATGTATCGTAGTTAAGTCTATCTCACTATACAAAGATAATGGAAAGTGTACAAATTAGAGAAAAGGCATTGAAACAAGACTGACGTACACTGTATGCCATACCATATGAACCAAGCAATTATCATCATATATTGTAGTTAGCTCTATCTATCTCCCTAAACAAAATTACAAAGATAATGAAAAGTGAACAAACTAGAGGAAAGGAATCAAGAAAAGACTGATGTATAATGCCATACCATACCATGACAAAGGGTTATCATGATGTACAACTCCCAAGATCATGTTTAATTAATGTGAGAGACTTACCGTTTCAGCTGTGATACTTGGGAAGAGCCTGAGAAGTCCTACATTCCTCGTCATGTTGGTGTTCACTCGAAAAGCTGCCAACGTGTTCATTCTGAATATACTCGCCCAATTAACTAAAATCAAATCAATAAAATAAACATAAATCTTTAATTTTGTCTCCATTAATCTTAATATGAGAGTATTAGAATGAAATGACAAAATTTCTAATCTATATCTTTAACCCCGCTCAAAAGTTACTATAGTTTTAGAACAAATATAGCAGCATCAATAGTAGAAGCAGATAGTGGAAATGGAGAAGAAGAAATAGAAGAAATGAAAAAGAAGAAAAAAGAAGACGCAGAAGGAGAGGAAGAAGAACAAGAAAATGTATTAGTACTAGTGGTAGAAAGTAGTAGTAATAGAAGCAGCATTACAACACCAGGAGCAGAACTGTGGAAGCAATATAAGTACCAATAGAAGCAGTAATAACCAAAGAATGTTACTTAATACTACAGTAGTAATATAGAACGGTGACAATAAAATAGATTGTACAACTATAAATAAGCAGATGGGTATTCTTAATGGCTTTTGGCTTACCTGTGATATCAACTGCCATTGTAAGAAGTGGAGCTAAATTTGGAGAATCAAAAGCTCTGAAGCTTTCACTGGATATCTTCACACATCTGTTACCACGATACAGCTTGTTATTGAAGTACAGAGTTACCTGGCAATCAAAACAAACATGCCTCTTATGTTCACTCAATAAAACCAGAAAATTACTACTTTCCATAATACAGATAAGCACTGATTACACTTAGAAATGAGTTCAAATAATGACTTGTTCTACCTCTGGTATGACATAATGCCCAGCAATATAGACAGCACCGAGAAAGTTGTCCCTTCCATCACTGCGCAGTTCAGAGAGTGGTACTTGTGATCCTGTCAGGATGACGGGCTTTCCAAGATTCTCCAGCGCGAAGGAAAGTGCTGATGCAGTGTATGCCATGGTGTCTGTACCGTGGATGATAACGAAGCCATCATAGAGACGATAGTTCTCTCTGATGTTCTCAACCATTTCCAACCAATCATTGACGTTGACATTGCTCGAGTCTTTAAGGGATTCATATTCCTTCAGGTAGAAGAACACTCTGCGGCCCTTGGAGATTCTTGAGAAGAGAAAAGAGAAAATATCAGGTTCAGGTACTTTTTTTTAGCAGTTCAAACATAAGTTATATTCAGAAGGAATTCCTCAAAAATTACATGTAAATGCAAGTATTGATATCTGTACATTAATTTGTCTATATAGATCTCTTGTTACAGCCTTTTGTCCATTTTATTCTATGTTTAATTCTTTCAGTTTGCAATATTCAATCCTCAGGATATTTTAATGAAAAAATGATGATTTCAACGATAAGGAGAAAAAGGATAAGGGTAAGAATGATGATGAAATTGATAATAACGTTGGTGATAATTATTATGATGATGATGACACACAACAATAATAAGGTGCCATATAACAATCAGATATCAACTAGAGTAGTTGACTTCCCACTTCCGAGTATAATTCATAATATAAATTTGTCAGACATTGTAGAGCCATGAGTGCCAAGCAGAGGCAGATACCCAAGCTATACAAGAAGCCATCATCATCATATCAGTGCCTGTCACTTAAAGGGGCCTGAACATATTGACACTTAAATCTGCCCACCCCCCTTCCAAAAAAATAAATAAATAATGGAAAATATAAAAAATAAGAATAATAATAACAATGGTTTTTAATATACTAAGTTACTAACAACAATAATAAATGAAAATGAATAAATAAATACATAAATTATACTTATAATAGTGCTATGGCTAAACATATCCATGGGCAGATACGATGAGATCATTGAAATGTAACTTGCAAGCATCAATGGAATCACTAGCCGCAAATGACGACCCAGGCAAATGAAAGTATGTGTACTGGAACCGTGGTACAGTATTATGATAAACAGAACCATCAACAAGAACAAGCCAGACATCATCATTAGAGAGGGTACATGTAGGTAAGTTAAAGGTAAAGACCAATATTGGAAATGCCCCAATTTCAAAAAAATGAAATGGAAGCTCTTATTACCAATCATGTGAAAGAATTTGTTTTGACTAATACATGATGATAAAAATTTTGCCGGGAAACCGCCTACTACTTGATATATTTGCTAAATTAGTTTATCTACTGGTATGTGATAGATTAAAACGCACGTTTCGCGCACGTAGTCCAATATGCATCTTTATGTGTACAGTGCTTGTAACTTCACTAAGACTGGGCCAAATTTCTTAACATTTTGATGATTCCAGAACCTTGCAGTACACACCGATACTTATATGCTAGATGATCAACCTTTTCTGATCGATTCCACAAAGTTTCTTTCACAATGCAATTGCATGACCAGAACTGATCTTTACCTTTAACATCATTGAAAAGGCCATCCCTAATGACATTAACATCGCAGTCAAGCAAAGAGACTAACGGCTTAAATACCAAGATCTGAAGATAGAGATAGAGAGGAGGTGGAAATTACAGGCAGAGGTGACTCCAGTAATCATTGAACACACCGCCATGGTGAAGAAGGCATTTGAAGTTCTCATCATCAAGAATTTGTAGAATCTACACATCTATGACGAGCAGAAGGCAGTTATACTGGGCACAACGAGACTCAATAGAAAAACACTTACGACAGTAGAACAATAGAGTATAACATAAAGATGCACTTGATAGCACTGAAATCTTTTTGTTCAAATAAAAGTGATCAAGAAAAAAAATACATACTTGATCCCTTTTTGCAGAATACTACTAATAAAACATAATAATAGTAAAATAATATAACAAAATAAAATTATAAAAAGCAAAACCACCCCCCTACTAAAAACCAAATAGCCCAACATTTTATATATTCAATTACCAGGAGTTGCATAATACCTTGATCCAGTACCAGTATATGATATGCAACATCTGGATTTCGAAACATCGAACATATATATTACCATTACCAATCATTTCTGAAGAGGTTCTATTTGCATAAAAAGACAAGTCAAGCTTCAATTTGTGTTCCAGAATCCATAGTCCATACATTACCAAGTATTGATATCATTTTGAAGCGAGTAGGGCAAAAGTTTTGGTGATAAACATGTACACACCAAATTTTTTTATATCCTTGTTGTCGATATGATATGTGGGACAAAATACCTTGGACTTATAGTCTCAATTTTATCAAAATAAATGTAAAATACTCCCAATGATAAAACTTACGGAAGAACAAATGAATTTAACTCTTCTTTATCAAGGCCTATTTCTTTGGCGTATTCAGCGTCATACAGCATTGGCAGGGTTCGAATCACCTCACCCATATAATCCCGGACAGGTATGTAAACTGCAGACAGAGAGAAGAAAAAGAATGGGAAAGAAATACTGTATGAAATACCTGCATACTTGTACAATGTATTGTAGACACCAGACGATAATGAGAGGTAGTTATTACATGTACATTTCACTAGGAAACAAAAACGTTTCACAGAAGTAAAATTAAATGGGAGAGCCAAGTGAAATGACTCTTCATTGTAGATCAGCTACTTAACAACCCTATACAAAATCCTTGTTTTAAATGAAAATTATGTTTTAAGGTAAGGAATGACTTATTCATGCAATAAAAACATTACATACATATACATGTACCAGTATCTAGACCTTCTCCTTTTGGCTCTGACCTACTTCCTTTCTCTACATCATTCTCTTATCTGAGGTTCAATAATTTCTTGTGGAAATATCTATCAAAGAAAGACAAACATTAGGAATATGGTATCTTGTGCAAATATGGTATCTTGTGCAAATATGCATCTCTCTCATATATAGAGAGGTATACATGTACTCAGAAAGCACACCATATGCCCTCAGGCCTCAACCAGTGTGCATACGATAACTCAAGTCCTACATGTACATACACAAGGTGTTGTAATTGTAGCTTGGCCTGTTTGGGTAAACCTTTGTGAACTATAAAAGATATATGAACGATAAGGTCAACAGCTATTGGCATCGTTATATTCATAAGCTGCAAACTATTAACGGTCATATACATGTAGCTTTAGGTTTTGGAAGCATATTGAAGACTTCTTCAAGTAACTGTTGAAGAAAATAATTAATTAACTCAAAAGAATTTACCTGAAATTAATGTTCTATATTTTCAAATTAATAAGACCAAACCAGACATTTATTTGCTCAGATATCACATTGTGTCCCATGGAACCATTCTCCGTTAATGAAATGTACACACACAAAAATATTAAAAAATCCACACAAAAAAATCTCCATGGTTGGTAATAGAATCAATACAAAATCAAAGTTAGATTTTTAGTAGCTTTGTAACATATTGTCATGAGAATACTCACATTGAGCAAATGTACATCATTAGTGTAAATCACTTTCAGAGAAGCACCCTAAATGAGGATCGAAGTCCAGAGTAGTTTTGATACCATACACAGGTTAACATATTAAATATCTCTGAATTTTCAAACCTTTTATATCTTGCATGGTATAATTTTTACATCATATTCAAGTTTGGACTTCTTAGACCTTTTTTTAGCCAAAAAGAAAAAGGCTGAAAAAAGTACAACCTTCTGATAATGGAACACATTACAGAAGAATATTTTCATTCAAAGAAAAGAAAAGAAACTTTGGGAACCATGAAATGTACACAAGGGCACATTTTCAGATGAGTGCCCCTTTCTCTTGTCTGGGCCAAATGACCTGACACAAGTGGGCACAGCACTGCAAAAGAAACAAGGACACGACGAAGGAAAAAAACAAAACAAAATAAAGCGCATCTTCCTATCACCAGTGAATTTGATACCTTTTTTCAAATTTTTCAATTTTTTTATAACCTAAAGAAAGGTCTGGTCTACCATAGAATTAACCTTCCACCTTATGAACACAATACATGTGTTATGCACCTTGCAATAAAATTTTTTTTTTTTTTGATCAACAGAATTCAACAGACTACATAAGTATCAGGACACCTACCCCCGGCACAACCGCCCCCCCCCAAAAAAAAAAAA
>BEXV01000674.1:100130-116801 GCA_003118195.1 Hemicentrotus pulcherrimus
AAACCAAAATTATGGTTTCTTTTATCAATATTTGTCTTCAAACACATGTTTTGTCATCCTCTTTCACAAT
Organism: Hemicentrotus pulcherrimus; assembly: GCA_003118195.1. Lineage (NCBI taxonomy): Eukaryota > Metazoa > Echinodermata > Echinoidea > Camarodonta > Strongylocentrotidae > Hemicentrotus > Hemicentrotus pulcherrimus. The sequence continues at coordinate 100,201 of BEXV01000674.1, forward strand.
AATAATTGTATGACACAATTTAAGTGAAATTTTGTCATCAATTTTTGGGGGCGAATTCGGGGCTCCCAACTTCAAGTTTATGAAAAAGAAGAAGAAAACCAAATAAATGCTTTTAAAAAAAGTAAAGAAAAGTAAGAAGGAGAAGAAAAACTCATCATATAGCACCCAATAGTGTGACAGGGTCCAAATTAACATCCTGCATGAGAAGGGCGTAACAAAGACAGAAAAATCAGAACTGATTTGATTATTTACTATACATGTATAAATCTATGTATCTACCTATTATTTGCTAGTTTATCTAAACTACGCCACCATCGAGAACTTTAAACATTCGCGCATGCCCCCCCCCCCCCATCAAGACATCGACTTCGCAGGTAATATAAGTCTTAAATTGGTGGATGCATTCTTTTAAAAAGCAATTTCCATATTAAAACGTAGATGTTTGTCTTTGACCACTTATTCTGAAGAGTACCTTTAAGAACGCCTATTATGAATCCCTGCCAGCCTCCGTAATTGTGCGAGGTTGAAATGACCTTGGTAATTTTTCTTTATACCAGTATGATTAGAAACCCACGATTGATTTATTTCTTATTAAAACCAGACTCTGCTTCACCGGAGGCAATGATAATAAGAACCTATTTTCAGACTGCATGGCTTTGCTCCGACTCGAGTTATGAAAGTATGCAGTGGCAAAATTTAATAGCACAGGAAAAGACATTTTTAAACAATACCCGGGGCTGTCAAGATCTACCCCCCCCCTCCCCCCCACGAGTTGGGTAGGATTGCCCTCTTTGTTAATCTATTTTTGGAGCATTTACTAACATCACGGTTCTGCAGAACATTAATATCGTTGTTTTTTCCATCTTGGGCTGAACTTCGTTGAAGATTTTTGACGTGACAGGGCGGCTCATTTTTTCCCCATGGACATCAACCGGCCCTCCAGCCAAAATATCAATATCAGCCTGTGGGCGGAAAAAATACCCCATCTCCCCATGGTCAGCCCGACCCGGTAGTGATGTTTTACGGATGCTTAGCCAAGCGAGTGGCTCATCAAGTCTAAACTAATTGACAACCAATCTTGGCGTGATAAAGAAAGTCAAGTGTGTTTAATGAATGGCCATGTGAATAGCTTTAATTTCCAAAATCCGAAGACAAAGAGAGGATTGGATCATATAATTATGACAGGAGCTAGAGTTGACAGAATGAAAGAAAATGCTTGTCACTATACTCTTGTATACATTTTAGACAAAGATGAGTGATGGTTTTCATCTCAAAATTTCTGTAGTTACAAAACAAAAAGTATCTGAATGGACATCTATTTTTGTGTTCCTCTCCCTCTTGTCCCCCTCTCGATCTATCACTCTTTCTTTGGCTCTCCCATCCCTTTCTCATTCTTGGATGTTCTTGCCCTTGAAAATGCCATTTAAACTTCAAAAGATCGCAAAGACTTGTGAAAAATTAACCTTCGGCAATTTCGTCTCATCCATCACCTATCACAAGTGTAGACATTCTGTGCATGTCTTCTGATAACTCTTCACTATTGATTAAGGATATTTTTTGTTGTTTTGAAGATTCAATAGTTAAACAAATTGTACATGGTAATTGAAATCGTCCCTGCGGTGATTTCTAAACAGTCTTTGCGATCTCGTCATGTGTAATATATGACCATTAATTCTTATAAATGCTTTAACATCTTGTTATAAATTTGCAGATTTTTCCAAGAATTCTGATGCAAAATACAACTAATCACAATCAACATGAATCAATATACATATAAACCACAAATGTGCACACTTTATATTTTGTTTCGATGGTGTTACTTCGTTTATTCGACTTTGATAATATATCTTTCGTAATTCATAATATATCAGGGTATATACACATATTTACATCAACATAATAAGGCACATAACATAAATAAACATATAGGTATAGTGGACCCCAACCGATACAGACAGGACTAGTAATTGGAATACGATAGTACCGTTGAATACAGAGATATAGTAGAGAGATAAATGCACACATTAACCACACAGGAATACATTTAAAATCAGAATGGAGAGAACCAGTACTTTTAAAATTTGAAATGAAATACATGTAGCCTACTAAATAATTAAAAAAAAATGATAGTACAGGAAGCTGAACAGGATCTTATCAATGAAGGAATTGTTTCAAATACATCTGTGGCAATAAGGGCACTGACCCGGGGGGGGGGGGGCAGTTGCCTCCGATAATTAACATAGTTTCTATAATAAAGATGGATCTTTACACATGTCATCAATCATATGTTACATTTCTACTGAAACTCATGATAGTTATTTCTTGAGGAACTCTAATATTATATGAAAATATACAGAAATCCTAGAAGAAATTAGAAAATCAACCAATGGATGAAAAAAGGAGGTCTGTGACTTCTCCCTCGGTATTATGAAATCCTGTTTAAAGTCACAGATTTGGATTACAAACGCAGCAAACTACATAAACCGTCTTTCTTGCATGAAAAAAAAAAGTTACACTTACATGTATGAGTATTACAAAAGGAATGATGGATTCATGCCACAAATGAATGATTTATCAGTATTCAAAACATCACTTCATTTCAACAAGGCAAAGTGAGCACACACAAAAAAAAAATCATGATCACTGCAATATTTAAAGTAATTTGTCAATAGCATCAGAACTGCAATATTGTTTAAAAAAGCAGAAACAAAATTACAGCTGAAATGCAATCAGCTCTCTGAGAGCAAGACTATCAGATATATATCTTTTAGATCACATTGCAGAATGGACGACTACAATCTCTTAATTAAGGGTTTCTCTTACAGGGTAATTGTTCAAAGCCGATGAACAAACACTATTATGTAACCCTTTGGGTTGTTTTTGTAATTAATAAGTCTACATACCATTGTCTACACGTAGTTCTTAATTGACACACCCTTGCATTTCAGCTTTAAAAAAAAATAATGATGCTGCTCATTAACAAAACTAGTTCTATTTTGGTCAAGGTTGTATATGGCGTCGTCTTCAATTTTGTTCTCTCTCTTTCACTTTTCCTCAGTTGAAGACGGGCAAATTTTTCTTAGTAATTAATTCAAATTCAAAACTTCAACAAGGATACAACCCAAAGATAATATCCAAGCTGACTGCCACATGATTAGTGTTTGGCTTTTCAGACACACATACATGTAAATATTATAAATGCCATTGGCAATTCTTTATCATAATTAAATACAAAGAAAAACAACAACAACATTATGAACCACAAATGAGGAATGATTTGATACCATTTTTCCGTATTGAGATCAAATCATTCCTATTTTTGGTTCATAATGTTGTTTTTATATACTTTGTAATGACTTTCGATTTCTATTTTGATAGAAAATGTGTATATATAATTTCAGATAATATTTGTCACTACAAGCTACAAGTTATTATACGATGCAATATATATATAATTTATATATATTGTGTCACAGACAATAGTCTGTTTGATGTCCAATATATTATGTTAGTTAATTTGTTACTTAGTTTATTTCTTTAGTACTACTAATAGTCAAAGACAGTTTTCATTAAATACAATGATTAAAAGCCACTTCATAAGAATCAATGATGTCAAACATACATACATGCATTATATAGTTAACGGTATCTAACATAATCTAAGTCTGTCATTCCAGAGGGTATGGGAACTCCTGCATAGTATTACCTTTGTAACAGGTAGTTCGGTACATGCACATCCTAAAACGGAATATCAATGCATGTAATATGTTACTCTGCGCAGTAAATGTGAGCTGTCATGTACAAATCCATTAAATACAAAAAAACAACATAATGGATGCTTTCACAATAATCCATTGCCATGGAAACACAGCTAGATCTGAATATTGTGCTGCCATTTTGCAACATTGAAGCAATGCATTTTCTAGGGATTGATATGCTTAGCTTGGAATTTGTAAAATGTAAATTCAACTAAGACTTTAAAGTGAAAATGCAGGACAAGTTTAGGAAGTGAAAATCAAAAATATGTAACAAAACATAATGAAAAGTACCTTATCAAAAACAGGAAATGGAAAAAAGTATGATAAAATAGGTAAGAAAAGAAGAAAATGCTTGCAGAGACTTTTAGACGTATAATCAGTTCTTTATTCTAAATGGCTTTGGACGGCAATGACAAGTAAAAACGAAATCTAAATGTTGTCAACCTTAGACACTCCAAAAAAATGAAAACAACAAAGAAAGGAAGAATCTACATACACATCAATGTTTTGCCTACTATACCATAAAACGAGCCTGTATTAAATCAGTCGTGTGAAAAAACATGATTTTCAAGGTATGCACATCAAACTACCTGCATATTGATACAGTGGCTACAGGATGTTATCACATATTCAGCTTCACAGTTTTACACAACATTTCTGTAAATTTACTGGCTAGAGAGAGCAAAAGATACCTGTACCTGTACATGTGACATCAGAATGGTAAATACCTTTTTTGAGTCCCTGAAACTGAGCTACCGGTATCTAGTATCTACCAAATGGTGCACTGATACTTGTGAATCCAAATGATTCCACAAAGTACCACTTCATAATTTTCACAGAAAGAATAAATGGAATAGACTGGTAGTCTGGTCCAGTTGCAACACATGGCCGTACAGTATAATTGTGACATAACAAAGTTAGACATTGCTTTATAACATCCATTCTTTTACAGAGAGCCAATTAAGCCACATACTCGATGGAACTTGACCTCTTTTGGAGATGGCAAAAAAGTCCTTTAGGCTGAAAACTAGATTGTATGCAGACATACTGTGCAGCAATACTTAGCAATATTTGTACGAGCTGCGATTTATTAGAATTTCAGAAAATTGATTGGCTTTCACATACATGTACACAGTACATACAATGTAAACGCTCGCTGATGGAGATCAATAGCCGTTGCCTAGCTACAAACATTTTAAACCACCTTTCCCCTCTACCTGCTCGTGCTCTGTAATCATTTCCCAATTGATCAATTACCGACAACTTTCAAGGTCACATTCACATAGATCGAGCCCCCTATATGGGCATACTCACACTGTCATTACGTACCTACAAAAACTGCAATGTATATCATGTTGCATGATTCAGAAGAGAGTGTAATGCGGATTGCAGACATAATTTCACAATTTAAAGCTTTGATCAAAATAATGCAAATGCCTTCATAATTCATAATGATTCATTTGTATTTGTGAGGGTCACTGTCGAATCTAAATCCCCCTATTTGCTTTTTAGATGTAAAAATACCTGAATTTATGAAAAGAAATCCATTTTTAATCCACAAATTCATTAATTACATTTTCTCATCTGGTCATTTTGAATAAATATGATTTTTTACACAGTTGTACATGTGCAATACTCTAAAGCATAATGCAAAATGACTTCAAGGCTGAGGTACTTTTGCAATTAAAAAATGCTGACTACTCAATCTTATCATGCACTGTACAAGCAATTTTTATAATCATGCAAATAGCGAGAGCCAGCTACATGTATATCGATTCTTTCACGTAAATGTCTGTGTTTAATGGTCTATTCAGTCACAATCAGCATTACAATGGCATGGTGAATTTATTGCTCTGGAAAAAAACAACAACACACATCTCCATTCAAAAGCCATGCAGTTAGTAATAGCATGAGTGGATATGGTCATACAGTATGTACATGTACATGTACATGTATGGTGTACAATGCATTGCTCCTTCACAATAATTCAATTATATTTCAAGCACACACCAGCTAGTATTCAAATTTGACCTTAACTGTATTTCGAGTTAAATAGTGTACAGCATGACCAGAAATGGTACATGTCCATCTCTGCATGTTTCACTGAATATACATGTAAATAAAATAAAGGTAGTTGTAATGATGGAATGTTATTAATTCATTCACATTGATTATAGGAAGAATTAAACTCTTTCCTGTAGACCTATACCGGATGAAATCATACACTTCAACAACGAGTTTTCAACAGGTGTTGATCTACATTTGCCACACCCAACCCAGGTGAGGTAAAATGGGTACCTGGCAGGATTATTCCTTGAAATGCACTGTGCGCTGATAACGGCCGGAGCTAAAGCTCAGGTAATAATTTCCAAAGCTCTTTAGAAGCGCATAGAGATGTTATTTCATAACGTATCACAAGCTATACAAGAACTGAATATTATTATTACATAATCAGTTGAGTTTCAGTTTGAAACCTGTACATTTTCATTCAAGCATTCATGATTCAAGCTAAATGTACCAGGGAGGTAAGAGGATACCTCCTTACCTCCTTGATTGTTGGCAACTCTGAATTTATAGGGGGAAAAAAATTGCACTGTTCGAGTCACGTACAGTACAAGAAGTTTCCTACCAGGAAACCCAAAGCATGAGTATACCAACAATTGCAGGCTAGTACATTTGTGTTTCAGTCTATAGACACTTGGACAGAAGACAAGGACACAAATACAGCAGGCTTGTTTCCATGGCGATCCACCAACCTAACAAATTGGTATAGAGGTGGAGTAAGAACAATCTAAGATTCATTCATCACTGCACAAAAAGTACATGAGTATTCCATTCAGAATCTATCCTTCATCAGCCCCTAATTTGCAAATGGATAGAGGTATTAAATTGCCCAGGGTCCAGAGACTTGGGTAAATAGTGACTACAGAAATCCATTCATTTGTAGAGGGGATTGAGGTAAGAAGGTGCTTTCTCTAGAGTTAAAAATAAACACAAAGCTTTCAAGTTAATTCATCACAGCTTAGTGCAGCACAAATGAAACAGTACAGGGAGGTTGAATAATGCCTGTTTTAGCTTGCTCGATATGGCAAAAAAATACAAGTATTTCTCTTAGCTATTCTATGCTATACTGTGCATCTTACATCTCTGACTATGGCAATGCTGAAGGGGAGGGGGAGAAGGAAAAGAGAGAGAGAGAGAGAGAGAGAGAGAAAGGGGAAGAGAGAGATAGGGAGAGAGAGAGAGAGACAGAGAGAGAGAGAGACAAATAGAAGAGAGAGAGAGAGAAGAGAGAGAGAGAGACATACAGCGACAGAAGGGAGGGATGGAGGAGAAATAAAACCACCTGAATTGAAATGTAAAATGGAATGGAATCACTGAATATAAAAGTAGGCAAAAAAAAAGGCAGTAAAACATTATTGCACTGTGTCTGTGGTAAAAAGGAAAAAAAATCAACAACACATTAACAATATTTTTTGGTGTACATAATCAACAACACATTAACAATATTTTTTGGTGTACACATAGTTTCTCAATCTCCTAGATAGAAAAATGAAAGCTTCAAAATCTTCACCAAAAAAAAACTTGATTTCAGACTTTGTAATGCAGATGTTTATTGTACATGAATGAAAACTCCCTGTTCATTTTTTACAGAAAGAAAGAGATAGAGAGAAACTCATAGTACAGTTCCTTGGCTAAGAAAGGATATTTAATAAGCTTTGGACCATTATTTGCTGATTATCTGCCACGTTTCTATGAAACAAGTTTGTCAGCAGATTGTCTAAAAATCTCAACAGTCAAGCTTGATAGGTTAGATAAATCTTATTCTTTAACCACTTCATAAAAAACCTGGTATGTTTCATCTGCTGGGAGTACACTGCAATGATTGATCGCTTAGCTGTAAATTACAAGCCTGGTTTCAAATCCAATGTGATACATGTATTTATGTTGAAGTGTCTGTCATCGATGTGATAAACAATAAGTCAAAAACAGTATGTTTCCTTCAGCTTGTATCCTTGTAAATGATATATCATGCAGTATGGTATGTCATTCCTGGTGCTCAAGTTTTCTTTTTAAAGGTTCATAGATATGTTTATGTATTTATACTGGTACAAAGGATGGCCATACAATCATGTACAAGTATAATGTTTCATGCAGAGATCTGCCATAAATTTCATACTTGTATTCCTGGTCCAAATTCCAAGCAAATTTAAATGGCGCAATCTCTTTATATCACACTGCAAACATAATGATACAACATGAAGTCCTAGTCGATGTACATGTACACGTACATTATGTACAGTACAGTATGACCATATTAGCACACACCAGAATAACAGAATTTGATCAGAGTGCAAACTGCATTTACAGTGTTTGATCTCAGTTTGAAAATTAGAAGTACAAGTCGAGGGGTCAGTGACACAAAGACGTAACTCCACTTTGGCCATTTTGAGAAAAAGTGGTTTATGTGTCACTGAGCACTTAAGTTAAGTCTATGTTTCACTATATGGAGTTAAGTCTTTGTGTTTCCTGGAGAGCCCACATTTTTCTGAATATTTTGATAAATAAATACTAATTTTGGCAAAATATGGAGTTACGTCTTTGAGTCACTGAACCCTCGATGTATACACTGAAGGACGGAGTCTAACATTATAATACCAATTTGGTATTATTTTGTCAAGATATCTTACTTTGAAAATATTCAATATAGGCCTACATACAGTACCCATACATGTACATACCGGTACATGTTAGTGTATTTGTGTAGGCCAGCAATATTGACAACTTTGCCAAACTATGTCAATTTTAAACTATTCAATAACACATGCAGGCCTAGTGTATGTATAGAGTAGGCCTACAATATGACAGTTTTGCCAAAATTTCTGGCTTCAAAAAAGATATTCAAGAAATGAGTAAGCCTTCATATATATAGTGACCTGCACTTTGAAAAGATTCAATGTAAACTGCAGGCAGACAACAACTTGAACAAGCAAACTGTGCCACCCCCAGGGCCAGGTAGTAAAACAAGGAACATTTCTAGGCTTTCCTAGGGTCCTACATGTATGTCATAAAATGTACATGAACTCTCCAAACAGTTAGGAAAGACAGCTTGATTTTGACATTGTACGTATGACAATTGGGAATATACACATGTAGTTTTGTTTACTGAAGTTGAGAATAGTATTCTTAAGAACAACATAAACAAAGATTACTGGTAAACTACCTGTACAAGCAATATTTTTTGCAGGGTTTGTTTTTCATGATCAAGAGTCAAGGACTAATTTTTTATGATGATCTTATCTGAAAATGATTGCTGGCGACCATCCAGTAAGAAAGGGTAGTGAATGAATATTATAGTTTACCGTGTAGATCATGCAAGCATATCAATCTAAACATGGAGGCCCTACTAAAATTAAAAACTACATATCTGTCCATACCAATATTCTAGTCTAGTCAAGGACGACTCTAAGAGCCTACAGTGTAGATAAATCTGTAAGTTTCTGGCAGGAGCAGGTAAGGTACAGAGCGTATCATAATGGAGATGGCAGACACTGTAATGCACAACGATTGACAAGGGTTTGTGCCTGCATGCCAGCTACCAAGGTGTGCAAGACAAGTACATGTTCATCTTCATTAGTAGTTAAAGACACCATACATGTATATCATGCCATAGTGATTATAATTGCTACTAAATAACACTTTTGATGCATGGCCACCAAAAAAATGCAATTTAGATTTGTAATCACCTTTTTGGGTTGATGGTCAGGGTCATGGTCTGTACAGATCTATATTCCCATGGCTTTGCATCATTAGCAGAGCATTTCAATCCAGAGTTTTGTGATTCTCATTTCTTCTTTTTTTGTAGTAACTATAGTAACAAACTATATACATGTATACAGTAATAAAGAAAGAAGTGGTTTTAGGTGAGTGGAGTTTCAACAATGATATGGTGTCACGGTGCAGTGCCACTTCTTTAAAACAAATCCTTTGACGAGTTGATGCATTGTTGTGTTTGATCATACACTTCAAGTGTGCTTTCTGTCTGTAGGCAGGGCAGAGTATTTGAAAGTAAATTGCCTAGATGTTCAAATAATCATAGCACTTTGTGTGTGCATTACTAGTATTTATTATTTACAATTTACACCTAAAACTATAATTTTCACCATGTTCACTATTCAGCACTGGTTTGGCTGATGAATTTGATCTCAACAATTGATACAATTCTGAGAACTTGCAATACAGGAATGAAAGGATTCAAAGGAGAACAATTTCTTAAATTTTTGCACGGAATGGGCCGTCAGGCTGTAACAGTAATCCAGCTTAGGCAACCACTATCCATTTCCTCCTTTCGAAGACCCTTAGAAGGTTAGGAATTCATGTTTTTTGTTCTTGTGCACTTTTGTGAATAAATTTACTGGTATGCGATAAGAAGAGTTTATGACATCTACACTGCTAGTCTTTATACTGTCTTAGTGTACGGAACATGTACATCCTGATACACTAAAAATGCACTATTGTGTAAAAACTGTAAGGTCAAATTTGATGTAGATTTTAAAGCATCTCTGACCTGCCAAATATCACAAATATGTCCACTCCTACATGTATACATGTGCATTCATATACATGTATGTGCCAGGTACCTACAGTAAGCAACTGGCACAAAAGTGCACTGTAAATGTTAACTTTTCGTTAATCAAATGATTGCGTCCTACAAGTGATACACACAGATTTGTTTTTAGGCAAAAAACATTGTTCAAGGATAAATTATCAGTTGGATGTATGTAGGATTGATAAATTAACAGGCCTACATTTACACAGGCACTACTTCGAAGACCATTGGAAAAATACTAAACACACACATTTCAAAAGCTTATTAACAAACCAAGACTAAATCATTTAACATTAATGACAAAGGTGCATCCAAAGGTTCTACAAAATGTTCTGTTTGTTACAAGTATTTAAAAAACAAAAACAAAACAAAAAACCAAGGTTCTACATACATGTAGGTACGTTGCCTACTGGGTGTCACAAATTATCAAGGCAGTGTAAGTATTACAAAAAGAAAGAAAAAATAGTAGAGTAACACAAGAGATTCTGAGAAAGTATCTCAATCTAGGTCTCATTGGCAGATACAAATGTGACTAGCATTATAAGCATACAAGAGTTGTACGTAAAAAGAAGAAGAACATGACGGTAAACCCCATGAGTGACTATTCTCACACACAATCCACTTAAAAATGGTGCACTTGATCAACTGTGTACACTTTAAGGACTGCTACAAAGTACAATAGATTATATGTATTAAAGGCAGCAAAAACACAATGCTACATCTACAATGACCATATGAGGTTACAAACATTTCAAAAGGCGGGCTATGTGGGGGGCACAATAATGCTGTATAAGGATTAAGGACTGAGAAAGATGCTGAAGAGATGTTACCCCAAAGAGGGCAACTCTGCCCACCCTTCTCCTGCATTGGTTATCTCCCTTTCTTCTGTTGCTTCAGGAGTTTCCGATGCTTATCAATAATTTCCTTCAAGGTGTCGAGAACGTCTTCAAATCCTTCTCCCGTCAACGCACATCCCGCAAGCACATTCACCGTATGTTGATGTGTTCTAAGCGCTGGTATAGTCAATGCTTCTTCGATGGTCGATACACCAACCGCTTGCCTCAAGTCCTGCTTGTTCGCGATCAACATAATTGGAACACCTTTCGTTTCCGAACGTTGTGCCACTTTGAACAATTCAAACTTGGCTTCATCAAAACGCTCCTTGTCCGTGCTGTCAACAACATACACAATCGCATCGGCCGCTCGTGTGTAGGATTTCCATAGAGGACGTAGCTTCTCTGCTCCGCCTGCGTCCCAGAACTTGAACGTTGATCCTTTGGCCGACCCTTTTTTACATTTGATCTTTTCGGTGTTGAAGCTGATGGTTGGGACAGTGTTCACATATTCGTCCAGTTTGAGTCGGTAGAGAACTGAAGTTTTACCAGACGAATCCAAGCCTAGAATGACGACATGGTAACCGTTAGCGAGAAGACTCCCAAATATGTTGGCCATCTTGGGAATAGTTCACCATTTGACACAGATGATTATGATCAATTTAGCTTTGTCATTTCCTGACCTCAGTCACATCAGTTCAATTTTACTTAAATGATGACAAAGATCACATAGACGTTTCAAATCATAATGAATCTAAAACATGACTCACTGTGGATATCACCTTCCTTGTTGATTTCAGTTTCACTCTGTTTCCAAGGAAAAACAATAACTAATGATGGTGTGAAACTTTCACATTTCATCTACATGTAATGCTCGAAACTGGAGTTTAAACTCTAAATGAAGACCCAAATCGACTTCAAGTTCAAATCTCCAACACACGATGTTGAATTATTCAAGACCTCATAAATTGTAGTGTAGACTTCCCCCTTCCTCACTTTTGCAGGCACCCACCATCGGGAAGTAGATAAAATAAAAAGTGGATACGGGTATGGTCCTACTCCTAGCCAGCCAGATCTGCAGAAAGCACTTTAAAAGGAAGCCCTCCTTTTCAATTTAATTAGGGCGGGTTTATCCTTTTGTAAATGTGATGTGACGTCGTTGGTGAGATGAATCTACATGTAGTGCGAATAGGATGCTATTGTTAGTCCTCCCACACTCTCCAAATTCAATTCAATGGCTTCCCGGTACGAGTAGTAGAATCATTCATTGTGAGGCAAAGCAATGGAAAAGGTCACAGGGCCAAATGTATGATTAGGCCTGCTGGAAGTGCCAAAGTTAGTAGTATAAAAAATTGTAGCCTTCGGCGACATAGGAGCAGAGCCGAGATGATTTATAAAGTCAAACCGGTGTACAGCCTCCAAATGGTATCGCTTGTCGTTGCTTGGAAGCGGTTTCGACTCAGCGTTTTCAATCATACATGTAACTGGTTTGTAAAGAGCAGAAACGGATATTCCAACTGCAAGATCTAATGTCTCTCATTGATGTCGAGACACGTATTATAGTGTACTAGCTAGAGATGCCGACGATGATGATGAAGGTGCATGGTCTGATGTCTGAAGCGTATACCTGCACTCCGTTCCGTAAAATCGCAGTCTACACGCCTCTTCAGTACGTCGCGAACGGGGTTGAGCTGAGCAGCCGTTTGACATACTGCGCTGAGTGCACCGTACCTGTGCACTGTTCCACTTTGGTAGGCGGTACCAGAGCATTGCGGGGCTGCGTTTTGATATCGATTTGTTTATCTTGATTTTTCAAAGGTCTGAGGATATATTGTCAAGTTTGTTAACCACATGGATGTATTTTTGCCGTCGGTTTTGTAAATACATAAATCTTCATTTATGAAATGTAAAGCTCTAAGATAGGATATCACATCTCTCCCCGCTGCATATACCCGGGCAAGATATTAGATATTGCCCCTCTCAGCTCTTATTTTAAGGGCGTGGTCAATCCTTACCCCTCGCGCACCCCTCTGAGATTGATCATGAGTCTTTTCAAATTATAATAAAAAATACTAATTTTGACTAGTATACATTTATAAAGACAATTGACTTTATAGGGGCAGGAATTAGTAGGCCCGTTTTCAATATAGTCCCATGTGTTACTCGCATGTCCTATATAGGTAATACAAAGTTTTGGGAAATTTTTAAAATTTGGGGGATAATGATTCTTTACTATTTTGACATATTTGGATGCCCCTGTGGATGTATAATAAGCACTAAAAAAATTAGCCCCTAACAGAACACTTCTGCTTTCGAGAAAAAACGAAAATAAAAATTTATCGGTACTCCCGATAAATTTTGATAAATTTCAAATAGCGCATACGGCCGTACAATGGTAGCTGCGACCCTGAAAATTGCAGAATATGTAGTTGTGATATATACCTACCAAACGGGAATAGCTTATCGGTCAAAATTAGTCCAGAAACATTGTTTTATAGCTTAATTAATATCTTGACCTTGAGAGGGCGCTATACAACATAAAGAGTTTATTATTTACAATTTCATAACTTTAGACTTGATTTCAACCGCGACAACGATCACTGCATATTGTAGGATCGCATATGCTTCTAATATGTTCATTTAAACCAAATTCATGACCCCATACCAAAACTTTGTGATACCTTTAAACAAATACCAGAACGGGATTATCTTTAAAAAAATGTTTGTAGTGGCGTTAGAGGGTGGGGGCATGATATGTAGGCTTACCCTATCGACTATCGATATATATATATATATATCCTTTCCCTTTATCTCTTTTCTCCCTGCTATTATGTAGCAGGGAGAGAAAAGAAAATAACAAGGAAATATGGGGAATGTAATTACGTGAATATATGATTTTACGATCCCCTACCACACTACTCATTTGATGACACTCATCAACCTACAAAAAAACATTAAATGCCCAGAATAATTAATAATAATGGCTGATGGGCCCATGCTGAGCCACTGCCATGGTCCATAATAAAGCTAATTTTCGATGTAGGCCCAAAAGTTATTATTAGGAAGAGAGACAAATCTTAGAAGATGACGTCAGGTCTGTACAATGGATAATCTTCTTAGTGTATAGGACTGAAAGGAAATTATTGCCAAGGAATGTTTGTGACCCTATAACTATAGACCATCTCTATGACCGGGATTCTTGCGTAGATTACGGACATTGCCATGTTTAATACAGCGGAGTTAAAATATTTATCTGACGTCACAATCTATTCTTTGTTAAGCATTAGCTTCGATGGTCACAAAAGCGCAATAATCAGAAAATGGGAAAGATGAAAAGGAATCCAGTTCTACTCGAGTAGAAAGAGGAAACGAGACTTCCAAAAGGTCGTTGTGGCGAGATGGATTTCCAAGAGATACGGATATAGGCCGAGGTACCCAGTTTCGGTTTTATTTTGTTTTAACGATGTTCAAATTATACCTTAAACATAACTCTTCCGATGATAGGCAATAATTGATTCATATATTTTTGATTCAATATCACTTTAACTATCATGACTAATAACAAAGGAAGTAATAGTTTATACAATTGTACAGATACTGTACAAAAGTAGAAAAGAGAAAAAGCCCAAGTCATGTTTTATGATTAACAATGATGCAGGGCTAGTACATTACTATAATTTTATATAATCGGGGGATTATTTTGGTGACAAATATTATTTTTTAAAAATAGTGTAGTAAAATGCATAGTATTATTATTTTCTATTTTGTTTGATGACAAATGACAAAACTAAGAATGATAAAACCGAAAAACCAGTGTGTTACAGTTTTTCTATTTTGTAAATAAATACCCAGTACCCGTATATGAAAATTATGTAATTTTCACTTGTCATTTTAATGGATGATTCCCTTTTTCACAAACTTGGTATCAAAATAAGAAAGAATTCAGCCCCCCTCCAACTTAATAAGGGCATCATCAAATATGTACTGGTATAACATTTATCATTAGCATCAAACTAAGGGTAAGGGTTTCTTAAGCCCCACTGCTCTTCTTATAGCTACTTGCGCCCTCTATATAGCAAACAATGCCTAATCGGTGACCACTGGTCCCCCATGTTCCCCTTTTTCTTATGTTAAATGTACTATGTCCCATTTGCAGGCCAAAAAAAATGAAAAGGTTAAATTCCACAACATTTGAAAGATAATACTAATTTAGAACTTCCCTCAAAAAAGGGGGGGCTTGAAAATGTCTTTAAATGGGAAAATAATGACTGATTTTTTTTACCTTTGTACTGAATGGTCGTACGTTTTATGCTGCGCAAAGATTCAATCAGTTTGATTTTGGCCATTACAAGAAGTGGGTTATTTATGTAGACAAATGCTCATGAACTTGTTACAGCTCATTTTATGTATATTATTACCAAAGGAGAAAAAAGCCAGTTAGTCACTCAATAGTGTCTGACAGTTTCCTTGCATAATTTGAATATAAGGACAATGCTGTTTAAATTAGACAGATAGGACATACATGACAAATTCATAATTCCTGCAAAGTTCTACAGAATTTGATGTTGGCTGCAAAAGGGACATAGCATCTTTAATAGAGAGCTGATTTGATGAAATAACCACATGTCGGTGACCATGCTGGACGGTCTAATCCCTCCTGGCCAAACTAGTGCAGACAGGCTTTAAAGGAAGATGTTGATTGGTTAATATCCTAAAGGCTGTGTTGTGATTTTAATGTGTAATGATTATGAAATGGTATGAGAAGATGGGTTTTTTGTTGTGATGAAGTCTCGAAGGTTTCTGTGCAGGATGTTACGAAATGAAACTCTGGGAAAACCACATTCCAGAAAACGATGATACACACATACCATTGAATAAATTGAAGTTTCTTTTATTACAAAAAAGCATATTCTCTGAAAAAATAATATATACAGTGCACAGGTCCACTTTATTCAAGTACGAACTGAAAAATTAATATTGTAGAAATCTGTACAAGAATTGTGAAGACATTTCACATTACAGTATATACAACGTTGTAGGAAAAGAATATGTTTACCTACCGACAGAACAAACAAACAGGGCAAATAAGGGAATCAGGAAAATTACCTGCTTTAATGATAGTTTTGCTTTAAATTGCTATAAATAACTCCATTGTATAACCTACTTCAAACAAGCGTCTTTCACTACTGAAACATTCAAGCTCCATTGTACTGACCGGTACATTGAGAAAGAGTTGACTTTTTGTAATATGTCTTAACTTTTTGATACACTTTCCTCACAAAGGTTTCTCTACACACCCTTCTGTAGCCCAACAACTACCAATCTGCATTCTGAGGAATTGAGAGACAATATCTCAAACAGGTGGATGTATATAGACAGACAGGCATCAATGTGGGGGGG
>BEXV01000674.1:122603-133075 GCA_003118195.1 Hemicentrotus pulcherrimus
CCCCCCAATGGACTCCAGTGATCAAAATAACCCAATGGGAATAGGGTTAATCCTGAGTCATCTCTTACCATCCATGTTATTGGGTGTCAGCAGCTTGGCGGACATCTTCCTGATGAACTCTGGTGTCCATACGCTCTCCTCCCCTCCCTCCCCCTTGGCACCTGGGGTAGGGGAGTAGGTCTCCTCCCTGTTTCCCACCCCAGGGATGCCCTCGATGAATGGAAGCTGCTCGGTGGGGGCGGGGTCATCGCCGGCCATGAGGACGCTGCCTTCTGATTGGTCCTTGGAGGATGAGGAGAGGGAGGTGCTGGCTAGGATGGATTTCAGTTGGGTGTTGTTGGGGTGATTCTGGGCCATGGTGCTAAAAGAACACGAAGAATGAAAGTGACAATAAAATGGTGACATTACACAATTTCTATATGATGAAATGCACGTTAATAATAAATTTTCCCTATCTAGAATTTCGCCTACCTGCCATTACAGCGCTCTAACATTTCAAGGCATTAATTCCTCCCAGGTACCCATTTACCTCACCTAGGTCGAATGTGGCAAATGAAGACTAATGCCTTGCCAAAGGACATTAGTGCCATATCAGGGACCGAACCACAACCTTTGAATTTCCCCTGTGCTAGTCACGCTGCCAGCATTATTTCTAACTGACCAAACCGACTTGTCGTCAGTCTCGTGTCCGTTTTAGAAATGTGACTAATTGCCGAGGTCTTACCCATGACTTGGGATGGACTGCTATGATACACTTATAGAATTCAAAGAATGCTTTTCTTTCAGTAACTCCCATGAACTGCACCTGGGTAAAGGGTGGCAAATGTAGATTAAAGGCTTGCTAAGAGAAATAGGATCAGCTGCTGGGATTCATATCATGAAAAGTTGAAATATACTCTTGGCAACCAACCCCTTTTTTATACTATCTGTCATCTTCGGGCTATATCAAAATAGCGTGACCTGACACTTACTCTGGGCATTATATAGTCAAAGATATAATGTTAAAGATAAGGTTGAGTTCTGGTCATGCGATTGCATTGTGAAAGAAACATTGTGGAATCGATCAGAAAAGGTTGATCATCTAGCATATAAGTATTGGTGTGTACTGCAAGGTTCTGGAATCACCAAAAGGATAAGAAATTGAGCCCAGTCTTGGTAAAGTTAAAAGCACTGTACACAAAAAAGATGTATATGGGACTACACCAACATGTGGCATAAAAATCGGTCCCAATTGATATGATGTTACATGCCATATTTAGAATAAAAATAAGAATAAGCCATGCTTTTCAGGAAACATTTTTTTCTTCTTCTGATCTTCTTCCACACTTGCATAATAAGAATGATTAAGTTCAGAAATCATTTTTCACCTCTTCCCAGAACTCAACCTTCTCTTTCAGTTTATGGTTGCAATTGGTTCATAGGTTTCATTCAGGGTACGGATGAAGGTGAGGCACAGCATTTTGTCCCAGGTTAAAGTTGGAAATTTGATGACCCCGAACCAATAGCCATAGAACCCAGACTTGTTGTATATCATAGGGGGAAGTTCTACTCACTTCAGAGTTGCACTGTGTTGCTGGAGCAAGGATCTAGCTTGGGAGGGGTTGCTGCTGCTGTACTGGTAGAGCAGGGTCACAAATCTCGTCACCAGACTCTCGATCGGCTTCTTGGAGGAACCGTAACGCTGCAGGGCGAGGAGAAAGAAGAACACAATAGGAGTCATAATACCATTATCCGACTGTTCACTTTGTTACTTCCTCTGTAGCTGAGGCATTAGAAGCAACCCCTCTTGGGTAAAATATTAATCCTCAACAGTCAGTCCATTAACAGTCAAACCTGTTTTAATGACCACCTGTTTACAAAGACCAATTTTTTTTGTTTCCCTTGAAAATGGTTTCTTAGTGAAACATGTACTAAAGGAACCTGTCTACAACAGCCACCTGTCTACAAAGACCACTTTTTGTGTTTCCCTTGGGCGGTCGCTATAGGCAGGTTTGACTGTAGTTCTTATACTAGATTTTATGCCTGATATCAAGCAGCTTATTTGCAATTGATTCACATCAAATGCAACTCTTCATTAAAAACATGGCCCAGAATTACACTCTCCACTCTTTCATACTATGGCCCATTTTTATACACCCCCATCACATCTACTTTATTCCATATCAAACCAATCTTGGCACTTCTCCTGAAACCAACCTGCAAGACGGTAAAGAACGCCTCCATGATTCCATTGACGGCCTTCCCATCTTCCTGGAACAGACCAGGCTGCAGGAGACTCAGAAGACCCACGACATGGTGGAAGAATCCAAGATGGCCGCTCCCACGGAACTCCCTCCAGTTGAGCTGAGTGCGGCCACGCATCAGCACCACAAGCAGGGACAATTGCCTGGAGTGAGATAGATATCATTGTAGTTGGAAATCAAAATCAACTTTTAATTACAAGCAACAACTTAGGTGAAATAGCTTAAAGGTATAGAGTATCGAAGCTGTGACGTCATCAATATTGGCTGAGATATGATCATCTGAATGGATATATTTTCTATAGGAGTCCAGTGTTATATGCTCTGGCTCCTAATGGTTAGGAGCCAGAGCATGTAACACTGAGTTCCCATAGGCAATATTTTTATCCAGATGGTCATATCTCAGCCAGTACTTAACATATACAATTGGTTTTCGACATTTGGACATTATTTTTTATACTCTCTGGGAAAATTAAGAAAAAAATGAGAAATTATAAAAATAGATTTTTGATGACGTCACACTTCTCCACTCTATAGAGCAGTTCTGGTCATGTGATTGCATTGTGAAAGTGTGTACTGCAAGGTTCTGGAATCATCAAAATGATACGAAATTTGGCTCAGTCTCAGTAAAGTTACAAGCACTGTACACAGAAAGATGCATATGGGACTACACAAACAATTTGCATAAAAATCTGTCCCGATTTTTATGCTGATACATGCCATATGAAGATTATTAAAGCATTTGAAGAGCCATGTTTTACAGGGAACTTTTTTTATCTGATGTTCTTTCACACTTGCATGATAACAATGATAACACTCACAAAATATTTTTCACCTCTTCCCAGAACTCAACCTTCTCTTTAACTTGATGGTCTTTGAACCAGAGAATCTACAATCATGTCTGGACTGCAAGGGCTCTTTTGTAAGATGTTGATACTGACTGGTTATCTAGCAGCATACATTGTATAACAGAAATAAAGCTACCAGACCTCAGTCACACAAACAAGGCTGACACCAGACCAACAACAGACCAAACTAAAGATGATTGTACCCAAAGGGCCAGAAATCGGTTGTCTTGGGAGTCTGGAGGTATGACTGATGTAGAACAGTTTCAGCGTCTCAAGATTTTCCCAACAAATTCCCCTTTCTGATCATACAACCATGTTAGCCATCTTGCAATATCTGCTTCAAATAAGCATCACACTTACCTGAAGAAGACTAAAGGATGCATGGTTGCCAATTTGCGGCATATCACGTTGGCGTCCTCCACCTTCTGTTTATTGTTCTCGTCCCGCTTCCTGTCTGACAGGACAGTTAGCAACCTATACAAAGGTGACAGAGGAGAGACATCTTACATTTCTACCCAAATATATTATTAAAATAATTATAATACAATGCACTTATATTGTGACATTTTGTATTTTATTCATCAACATTAATTTCCTTCTCAACAGTAAAATAAGAAACACAATGTATATATATAAAACCCTAGACGAAAACCCTGGACATCCATCTAGCAGTGCTATTCAGAGGAGCATTATGACATCAAGAAAGTGAGGAAGAAGTACAAACAAGTCTGCAGGAAAGTACAAAATGTGTTCCTGACTACATTCACGTCCTGTATGCTTTTGGAAACCAGACCGTCTTCAGGTTACATTTCATTTTGTAATCAAAATCACATGGACCACCAAATACTTGACTTGCACTGTAGAAAGGTACAACAGGAATAGAATCAATTGTGATTTTCAACAGTATTTCTTGCAATATTATAATCTACTCATTATTCAAAATAGTGAGCACCTTGCTATTAAGTCCATCAAAGCAAAAGAGATTTGATAAAACATGGGAGTGGCAGATTTACGATAAGTACATGGAATTTAATGGGATCCGGTAACTTTGTCTCAGATTCTGAAATAAAATCCTGGATTTAGCTCTACTGCAATGATAATTACATGTATAAACCTTTAGGTCAATCTGGAACCCCATGACTTGTACAAGCTGATCGCCTGTCTGATTATCAAGATATTTATGATTGGAAATCAAAATCAACGGTTTCATAACACTACAGTCTATTAGAGTAAAAGAGTATGGTAAAACCGGTCACTCAAAGATATTTACTTCTTGAGGCACTTCTTGATCAATTTGAAGCGTGAATTTTTTAGGGCTTCAATATCATACCATATCACAGACAGTGATAACATGTAAACTTAACATTGTTAAACGATGCCTTTAAACAAAAAGTTACATTTGGTTTAAAACCTAAACGAAATCACGTCTTACCTGTGAACCAGTGCATCAATATAGCTGGATGCACAAATGCCGTGGGGACGGTATCCAGCAGTCGAGATGTCATCCATGAATTTCTCCAGAGCCTTAGGCATCTGAATGTAGACCTCCATCAGAAGATTCTGGTACAGACTACCAGATGTACTGAGTTAAAAAAAAAAAATTAATATCAAGTGTCTCTCATTTTATAGATCAGAAAGAAGGATTGCAGCATCGCAATGGCATAAACAAACAAAAAAAGTACTTATTCGACTGCAAGATTATTTTGTTATTGTTGTTGTTGATAAATTCAAGATTCAAATTTATTTATGTTTCCAATAAAAACATTACAAATCAATTATAAGCATTATCTTCCCAGGATGACGACCAACTCAAGAGAAATCAGAAGATCACCAAGGCTCCATTGTGGCAGATGCTCAGGACAAAAATGCAAGGTGGAAGAAAAAAAAAGGCCAGGTTTGGACAGCCCCTTATGATTGTCAGCCTTTATTACGGTTACACCTGCCACTGATTGCAAAAGAAATCTCTAAAGGTTTAAGGAATCTAAAATATGACAAATCATTTGTTACAGTTTGGCAGACAATTCGGAAGCTAATTGTAAATGAAATGTTCCCCTTCCACTTTAATTAGTAAGGATAGGTCACTGGGATGCTCAGATTCACTCATCAACATTGTGATAGACCTTCAGAAGGGGTGTCAGAATGAGTTTCATCAGTGCATATTCACTATCATAAAACACTATATCTCTCATATCTCTAAAAATTCTAGATCCCTTCTTGTAAATTGTCTTTATCCACTTAGTACCGCTAAATCAAAATAAAATGTGTTAATCAGGTTCGTAATCTTGGAGTTTTGTTTGATGCTGGAATGACCATGAAATCTCAGATTTCAAATGTTGTTAGTTCAGCATCATTCCATATTCACAATATTTGGAGGATCAGAAAATATCTGAATCAGAAAGCCACTGAGCAGATTGTTCATTCTTTTATTACATGTCGTTTGGATATGTGTAACTCAATGTATGTTGGGCTACCTCAAAATCAAATAGCCCGTCTGCAACGAGTTCAGAACATGGCAGCACGGCTCGTCACTCTCCGCAGTAGATCAGACAGTATTTCAGATATATTAAAATCTCTTCATTGGCTATCAGTCTCAAAAAGAATTATGTATAAGTTGTTACACTTACAAAACACTTCTTCATTCTTCACCCCATTACTTGTATCAGATTTTGAAACCATACACCCCACAACGGAATTTACGTTCAGGTTCACAGCTCCAGTTATGTACACCCAAAACCAATAACAAATGGGAGGACAGGGCTTTCGCTAACGTTGCACCCAAACTATGGAACACTTTACCATTAGAAAAAAAGACAATCACCATCAGTTGAAATATTTAAGAAGAAACTTAAGCACCATTTGTTTATGTCGTAGTTTTAGTATTGTAAAATTATGTCGTAGTTTTATAGTGTATAATTATGTCGTAGTTTTAATATTGTATAATTATTTTGATGTTGTACAAGAGCGCCTTGAGCAGTCTCTAAGAATGGATATGCGAGCTTTATAAATTGACATTATTATTATTATCAACATACAAATATGAAATTTACTGTGTGGGTCTTTTAAATCTAAATTCTTTGAAAATAATTAACACATTGCCCTCTGCATTTATTTCTTCATTATCTCATAGTCCATACTGCCCATAACCTGATTTTACATCAAGTGGAAAAAAAGTGCTTTTGACCTCAGAATTTTGAAAGCACATTGACCCTATGTTTTGTACAGAATTTTCTTCAATATACCGGATATCGTAGCGCCATTGTGAACCTCTAGGAACCCAATGCAGAAACACTCACCTCGCCTCTTGAGCTTTCCTGCTAAGATGTTCCACCAGGGACCCGATCAGCTCTGCACTGCCTCTACAACAGTTCAGAAGCAAGGGCAACCTGGCAGACGGCGAAGGACACCCGCCCTTGCTTCCCCCATCACCAGCAGCTCTGTCGGAGGTCGGTGAGGAGAGGATGTTGCTCCCTGGGGATGTCGTCTGGCATTCTGTGATGATGAAGTCGGCCAAGGTGCAGAGCTGTCGAGGGTCTATCATGAGGATGTTCTCGTCAGCATATCTCTGTGAATGAAATGAGATCATACAAAATAAATCACCAGGATTGAGTTAGAACATGCCTCACAAAATGCCACACTGGTTAAACAAATTGAGCTAGGCAAGACACCTACACAGTGACAATGCCTATTAATATGTGCAGATTGATTCATGTACCAATGAAGCATTTTTTAATTGACTGCTTGGGTATTTGTGAGCTGGTTTACCACCTTGTATGAGAGCACAGCTTTTGCTTCCAAAATATTACCTTGATGCCAAAAATCCATTAATTTTGCATGAAAATAGCAGATTTGAAAATGAAAGACTTACTGGAATACAGTCTTGGAAGCAAATGCAAAACTGTATACGATAATACCAATGTCCATTTTTTCAGAACAGAAAAACTACCCTTGTTAAAAGGTGGAATGCTCAGATACACTCATCAGCATTGGGATAAACCTTCAGAAGGGGTGTCAGAGTGAGTTTCATCATAGCATAAATGTAAAAATATTTGGTCATGGTTGGATACATGGAGCAGGTAGGCTTAGAACTTTACAATAGTAACGCTAGTCACAGAATGTCTTGGTCAAGTTCTACACAAAAAAATCAACCCGACAGTGGGTTTTCAGCTTTAATAACTAACCTCGAGTATATAAAGAACCATAGGCCAAAGTCTTGATTGTCGCTCTGTTAAATTTGATTAAGACTGTGTCAGGTTTAACTTCAGAGATGCCTACCTTCATCCCCCCAAAAAGTATTCTTAAAAGAAAAAGAAAAAACCAAAACCATAACAAAACATACAAAAAAAGTACTGCCATATTCATAGCAACAACAAAAAAAACCTAACGAATACGGTAAAAACGGAACAGTTGACATCTCTGTAATTTGTTGTGATTGGCTAATTTGCTATCACATGACTAACCTTGGGTGCTTTGGTGTCTCTCCCTTGCCATATCTTGGGTATATGAACACAGGCCCAGAGGAAGTCTAGCACTGCCGTAGAATCAAGTCTATAGACACGAAAGAAAACACAGTAAAGACACATTTGAAATCCACAATATGTGACTGGTAGTAGTCTACTTTCCACGAACTCGATAATTCTTTTCAAATATAGATCTATGGAAGAAATGCATATTTGAATGTGATGTCAATCAACCATTCTGTTCAATCCAAGAGTTTGTAGAGCGCCGACGCAAGTTGTCTAATCAAAGGTGATTTTGTTGGCAAACACTACTGCGTATCCAGTCCATTTGGGCAATGTCTGTTTTTTTTTAAATATCTACATTTTCATTGATGGAATATGTCTAAATAATTTCTGTCGCGAGGATATAAACAGGCTCTAATATTATTCTATGACATGGGCACACAATTCAGAGGCAGTCATATCTCAATCCTATTTACCTCTCCACCACATCCTCCCTCCCCAGTAGGAAACTAATGCAGCTATGCAGCGTGTCCCAGCTGGTCTGATGGGTCAATAAGGCCAAGAGGTAGCCACTCCCTCCACTACCAGTACCAGGACCATCACCGCCGCAGGAGTCTGCGACCTTCCCTGGAAGGGTCCTGGACCTGAACATGACCTCTTCCTGGATGTCAGGGCACGACCTTATGACCTCCGGGTCGATGCGGGTCAGCCAGTCCATGAGCAGGCCGCAGGTAGAGGTTTGTGTCTTTGAGGAGCTATTGGTGGAAGAAGATTTGGTGTAGTTTAAACATGTTAATGCATTTCAAGGTAAACTGAGTTCTGGAAAGTATTTCACATAGATTGTAAATAGAACTTAACTCAAATTTGGACTTAAAAAATTATGGAGAGCCATTTGTAGCCTTAAAATAAAATATGTTCGAAAGCAAAAATTCAAGTATTTTTTAGAGTTTTCATAAATTCCACTATTTTCAAAGATGCTAACGGCTTTCCATAATAGTTAAGTCCAAATTAGAGATAAGTTCAAATTAGCATCTTTGTGAAACAACCCCCGGGTGAAGATGAATGTCAAGAAAATGTCCATATTGGTAATTTTCAAAATAAATCATTCCAATTTTATGGAAACAAAAGAATTTGGGTGTAGTAGAAGTCTTAAAAACTATTCTTTGGATCAAATAAGCACCCATTCATCCTTTCCCACTACTTTACAAATATTCCTTCTATAATATTCTACATCAAATGTATATGCTCAGATTCACTAATCAACACTGGATAGGCCTTCAGAAGGGGTGTCAGAGTGAGTTTCATCATTGCACTGTAGCACATGCATCATTGAGTTGTTTGGTTAAACAATGTGTTCATAAAATTTCAAGAAATGATTAGAGAATGCATACACTCCCTGAACCGAACATAGACTTGGACATGCGTGACAAGGTATTGAAATCGATTGATGAGAATTGTTAAGAAGTTTCGAAAACTCACTAAATTCAATTATGAAATTCATTACCACAATTCAGGTTTTTTCCCCATTAAACCAACATTTTTATGAACAAAGCAAATACAATCACTGATTGAACTCATTTAATTTGATTGCATATGAAATAAACAAGAAGCCAAGATTTTTACCTGAACCCTGAGTCTTTTCTATCAGACTCCTGGTGCATGAGCCTAGTAAGCATGCTTGCTCGAGCATCTGCGTTCAGGGTCTGTTTGTTTGCGTTTCTTCCCAGGCATTCCTCCAATAAATCTTCAAGATGGTTTCTTTGGGACGGAGGCTTCAACATTTCTGTTTATGTTAGATAAGAGAGCGAGCGCAAGAAAGAGAGAGGGAGAGAAAATATTCACCAATTAATCTTATATCATTTGTATAACTACAAGGAGTATAAGAGATTACTCAAATTTTACTTTGAACTTGCACTTAAACAGCAAGGGTATAACATTGTTTATGTCTGCCTTGAAAAATATTCTTTGGATCAAGTCATCCTTCCCTACTACTTTTCAAATATTTCTTCTCTAGTAATCTACATCAAATATATACGCTCAGATTAACTCATCAACATTGTGACAGGACTTCAGAAGGGGTGTCAGAGTGAGCTTCATCATAGCACATGTTTCTTTAAAAACCTCACATTTCTTACAAAGCAGACAGCATTGCATTAAATAGATCAGTGCCAATGATAAGGAGAGTTTGGCCAACCCGGTTCTAGTTGGACACAATATATGGCGACTACTGCTTTGCTGGGCAAGCACAAAATAAACGAATATAGGCCATGTTGTGACCCAGTGAAACCAAGTTGTTCAAACTCTGTGAATAGATGGCTCTGAAGTAGATCATCAGCACAAACACATACATTTGATGTACTAAGATACAAACAAAAAAGGACCCTAAGAGATAGCAGCATAAATTCTGTCCACACATGTACTAGATATCAACAGTCATAAAAAGAAACACATCTCAATGGACACCACACTAACCTTTCTCCAGGCTGTGCACCTCATCCCCTTCTCCCACTTTCTCTGGTCGGCTTCTCGTTCCTGCTTTAACTCTGCGCATGCAGGCCTTGATGGTTGACACTAGCTGACCAGTAGAGGGCAGTGTGCTATGTAGCATCTCAAGGAGTGTGATGAAGTCTGATTGAGATGATTGCGGTGTTGTCCTCTCCTTAAGAAAATGAAAAAGTAAAAGAGGTAGGATATAATCATGAGTACTCACTAGGATTTTTTTTTTCCAACCTAAAATTGGTGATTCTTCCCAGATTATATCTTAATTTTGTAACAATTATATTAATTACCATGTAATATCACTGATAAAGAGTCATAAAGATTCCTGGAAGAAAAGAAAAAAAAAAAGAGAAAAAGAGATACAAATTGTTGTCAAGGTTCTCTTGACTAGACTAGATTCATACAACTATTACAAGGAGATTAGC
>BEXV01000674.1:143071-158441 GCA_003118195.1 Hemicentrotus pulcherrimus
TCCAGAAAATCAAAATATTCTGGATTATTCATAAGGGTTGGCAGGTATGACACACATGTTTCAACGAGATGTCGGTGAACTTGAGACAGTTTTGTGAGACAATGCCAAGATGCCTATCTTAGAAAATTTCATAGGTTATAAAACATTCAAGCAGTTACCAATCCTTCTAACCTGTTTAGAAGACGAGCTGCTCTCTCCCCCGTCTGCCCCTCCTCCTCCATCCTTGTCAGCCTCTTGGTTTATGAGGAACTCACAGAGGCACTGGACAGGAAGGACGTCCAGGGACCCCTCGGCAGAGTTCACCAGCTCAGCTAGCCAAGGCATGGATTGGGAAGTGCCCTGTAAAATTCAAGATGTTGGTTTGATTTGGGATGTTATAGATAGTATATGGTTATTCATAGGTACTGGTTGATGTGGAACTCACAAGGGGTACTGGATAGGGAGAATGTCAGAGGAACCCTCTGTACAGTTAAGAATTTCAGCTAGCCACGGCGTGGATTGTGGCACAAATGTATTTTGATCGATGACTTGGAAGCATTATATTTCAAGATTGGTAACACAAAACTGTTCTACCACCTACACCACCAATTCAATTAATGCTGAACAACTCCCCCTCGTCTATCATCCACCCCTCTGCAATTTTTTAGGGGGAGACTTGCATACAGGGGATGTCGTATTTTAGAGCTAAGTAATAATTTAAATTATTAGCCTGCTCAGATTCACTCTGTCAACATTGGCATAGGCCTTCAGAAGGGGTGTCAGAGTGAGTTTCATCATAGCATACAGACATCACTGTCTTAGTCGACCTAGTTATCCTATACACTTTCCTCCCTTTCTTTATGCATTACTGTATTTCATTTTTTACTTAGTAATAATTTAAGTTTCATTCAAATATCATTGCTTGCCTACAGAAATACAAAGGATAAAAGAGAGGGGAGGATAAAAAGGGATCTCAAGTGGAAATGAGAACATTATGCTGAAACATGAGAAAATAGAGACATACAGACATCCCAGGAAATAGCCTTCCTACTGTCACCACTAGGGTCTACCCTATTCAACAAACTTCCATTTTATATTCAACCAGTTACTGAGAACTGCACTTCAAAATTTCTTGTTTATTTGGTCAACTGACCTTGAGGGATGTTTCCAATTAAGACTCCAACTACACCAGAAGTGTCGTAGTTGAGTGGTTTAAGCACTTGAATTGAAATTCAAAGGTCGTGGTTCAATCCCCAAAACGGCACTTATGTCCTTTGGCAAGGCATTAATCTTTATTTGCCACCCTCGACGCAGGTGAGGTAAATGGGTACCTTGCAGGAATTAATTCCTTGAAATGCTGGAACGCTGTAATGGCAGCTAGGCTAAAGCCGGAGTGATAATAAATGCGCCTCGGAATAGAATTGCTAGATTGATGGCGCTATAGAAATGCCCTATTATTATTATTATTATTATTACACACCTGACTCTGGATGATGTCAAGGAGAAAGTCTGGGTTCCTGCTCCTGCACAGCATGTGGCCCAGGTGGAGTACCTTGTTGTAGTGCTGGAGCTGGTCCAGGATCTGAATGGGAGGCCTCCGCACAGGACCACTGTCAAGAAATGGAACAAAGGATGATGGTGAATTAGGTCATGCAGAAACAGTAACAACCAGTCTGAAGGCAAACCACCTTTTACATTATAACATTAACTACATAACATGGTAACCCAGGGCCCTGTCTTACATGTATAAAGAGTTATGATTGATCTAAATCATTTGTAAGTCTTCCAATCAATCGCAAGTTTGCAGTTCCCTATCTCTTATGGACATACTTGCTATATCAATCGCAAATAAGAAATAAGTTACGATTAATATAACAATTTTTATAAGACGAGACCCTATTGTTCCAAATGTCAGACATTTGTTATGATATCAAACAAGATAACCTGACTGGTTGTTATTACAAACAAGATATCACATAGATTTGGCTTTATTCCATCATGTATTACAAACTTTGAATGTTAATTCTGAAATATATGAACATTACTGAGTCTACCTGAAGTGAGCATGGCTTTGTATACACATTTTGCCTCACAGTAAATTTGTGAATACACCACCAACATTGCCGTTCAAACCAAGATCATTTTACTTTGGTATCTCTTTGGCTTTGACTGACTTACTTTGGCTCCAACTTCATGAGTTGTGTTAGCAGGAGACTGTTCCCCTCCATAATCTGTACCCTGGCAAGATGGTTCTCAAACTCTAGGATTGCTTGCTTCTCAAGTTGAGCAACCTACAAATCAAAAACAAAGATTAAATTAGATTGCACGAGGCTGTTTATATCCATGATCTGAACTCCTGCAGGGTGATTCTCATACTCTAGGATTGCCTGCTTCTTCCACCGGGTCACCTACAAATCATTATCAAGAAGAGGAGGCGTGATAACTCAGTTGGTAGAGCTGTGGTCTCATAATTCGGCGACCCAGGTTCTAAACAAAAGCAATGCGCAAGTGCGCTTTTGTAAGGCATTAATCCCGATTACCAGGTCTCTCGTAGTTGCTTACTAATAAGCAATTGTGCTTTCTTAGCAGTCAGGTAAAAAATAACCACCACTCAACATTACATCTAACACAATGGCCATTGTAATGGGTTCCTATTTTACACAGCCACTACTTGTTACAGTGTAAAACTCCCTTAAGGTTGATCTTATGCACTGATTTGAAAACACCCTTGCATGGTCAAAAGGCAAGTTCTCAGTCAAGTCGAAAGCACATTTTCACAGTTTACAGATCATAAGAATGTACACAGACATTGTCAAACCAACATTTTTGCATAATACAGTCAAACCTGTCTATAGCGACTGCCCAAGGGAAACACAAAAAGGGGTCTTTGTAGACAGGTAGTATTTGAAGACAGGTGGTCACTAAAGCAGGTTTGACTGTACTAACTAGATTATAATAACCCATCAATGGCAACAAAGATGTACTCAAATTCATCACAAAGGGCATTGTCAGAGACACAGGACATTGGAAAAATTATCAATGAAATATTGAGTTCTTGTAGAACAAGAGTTATATGCTCAGATTCACTCATCAACATTGTGATAGGACTTCAGAAGGGGTGTCAGAGTGAGTTTCATCATGGCATTGATCAGAAATTTGTCTTTCAAAGATTATTAGTCAAAGCCAATACTTGCAGTTGAACAACTATACTCATTTTCTAGGATATGGCAATAATACCTCTTTTGAAAGAATGATTTTAATAATGATGAATGATAAAAGATAATACAGTACTACTATATTCAATATATTCATTTTTTTAGAGGTATGATACGAATCGATCCGAAACCATAAGGGTCTCCCAACATCTCAAAGTGAAACTTGAAACAGTGAAAAAACATTTTTGATAAAAACATATGAAAAAAAGAAATGTGGAAAATGTAGATAAAAGACGCAGTTGAGCATAATTTTCCATTCTGTTATTGAAATGTTGAGGTGTACCTGTAATTCCTGGTTCTTGAGGTCTTCAACTGTCTTGTCATCTTTAGCACGGGTGGCCATGGGAAACTTGAAATTGCTGTTTCAAAGTAAAGACAATATCAAATTATCATTGTTCAATTATCGCAGGTAATTTTTAGAAATAAGCTACAAAATGGTCAATCAACAAAAAATAACAATTTAAAGAAATAATATGCTTTCCAGTAGGTTCATGTTTCATTTCATAATTTTGAACTTACTTTGTCAACTATGTTCTTCATTGTGCAAATTGATATGAAATGGAATAAATTTGAATCAATCAATCACAAATGTCTGATAACTGATTATTTGTGATATTCAGAAGGGGTGTCAGAGTGTGTTTCATCATTGAAGATCATTTTTTAAACATCTTTTCCAATTTCAAACATTATTGAACTTGGCTGCATAATTCAATTACAATCAGTGATGGCAAAACTGACTGCAGAAATAATCTAAAATCTGTGTAGAGTTACGCTTTTATTCTTACTTGGTCATGACCATCTCCATGAAGTAGCGCAGGATTGGATAGTTGTCCCATCCCGCACGACCTGAAAAGAAGATGAAAACAATAGAAAGAATATTTAGTTTCTTCCGCAGAAACAATTTCAACACATTGAGATTCATATTTTGGGATAGTATTTGTGTGTGATTCTTCCACCTTTCAAGACTACCATTCCATCTACGGGAGATACAGTCAAACCTGCTTTAGTGACCACCTGTCTACAAAGACCACATTTTTGTTTCCGTCATTGAAACGTGTACTAACGGAGCCTGTCTAAAAAGACCACCCGTCTTCAAAGACAACTTTTGTGTTTCCCTTGAGCGGTCACTATAGACAGGTTTGACTGTAGTTTCATTAGAGCCCAGATTACAATGATTTCAGAAATGTGCTGTCCAAAGTGACTTTGGTTGCAATCAGGGGTAAAGCCTGCGTGTCTCCTTTCACCAACCAATTGCATTGGCTGAAGTAGAAATAGCTTCTTCTTTTTTTTAGGAAAGAAAAAGGAGAGCATAATATATTCACTTGAGTTCTTGTAGAACATGAGTTATTAAAGCTCAGATTCACTCATCAGCATTGTGATAGACACTCAGAAGGGGTGTCAGAGTGAGTTTCATCATAGCATTTAAGTAAACTTAGAAGAAAGTTGAGAAACCGTGGCTGATCCTGCAATCATTACAGTGACACAATACCTATGTCCCATTCATACATATCAGTGTTGGCTCATTCAATGCATGAAGTTTTCATCATTTCTGTTTGTCTGTTTGTTTCTGTTTTGTATTTGGTTTGTTTAGCTGGGTTAACGACCCAATCATCTCTTGAGGAACAAGTTTCATTTTGCCAAAACTCACAATTAACTTCATGGTGGTACTTTGTTGGCAATAAGGTGATGTGATGTGATGGTGGTTATTTTACCTGACTGCTCAGAAATCATAAATGCTTGTAAGTAAGCAAACAGACGGCCAATGGCTTTGGGTCCTCTCTGAGGGACCTGGTAATGAGGATTAATGCCTTACCAAAGGGCACTAGCGCATCGTCTTGGTTTCAAACCTGGGTCACCGGATTAGGAGACCACTGCTCTCCCGACTGAGCTATCGCGCCTCCTCATAAAATGGATCTCTTACCTATATTACTCGGGTTGAAAGCAGCCATGATGAGAAGCAGGATCCACCCTTTCCAGTAGAAGTTTGCAATGGCAAGACTAGGTACCTGGTAGCTGAAATGACACAAATACAACACAGGATTCATTGAACACAATTTGAATTTGAGACAAGACTTGTTATCTTGAGCCTCTACTGGGGGGGCGTTTCACAAAACTTGTTATCAGTGATAAATGACATTTTTTGTTTTAAGCTACTGAAAATCCTTATCAACAGATTTGTCACTAATTTTTGTCATTTGTCATTGAAAAAAGGCATCGTGAAACGGGTCCCTGTACTGATGTATTTGGAAACCCTTCTCAACTGGACACAAGAAATGTTAAATAGGAAAAATTATCAATGAAATATTGAGTTCTCTTAGAACTAGAGTTATATGCTCAGATTCACTCATCAACATTGTGATAGGACTTCAGACGGGGTGTCAGAGTGAGTTTCATCATGGCATTGACAAGAAATTTGTCTTTTAAAGATTATTTGTCAAAGCCATTACTGATCTAGCACATCCAGAGCTGCCAACCTTTGGAAGTACAAATTAGTACTCAGCACCTCCAAAATTAGTATTTTACCATCAAAATTAGTATTTTTTAACCGACCTTCCTTTAACGTATTAAAAACCTATTGATGTCGTAACGCAGTGCAAATGAATACCGTAAAGATCATATTTTACTGATACATTTGATGTGAAACACACTAAATTACACAACAAAAAATTAACCGAAGAAGGAAAAAGATAAATACTGTTGCAAACTGTGCAATAAATCAGACATACCAACACCAGAAATGCCAACTTTTGGAAATCAGAAATGGGGAGGATTTGAAAACGACACCAAATAATGTGNTCCTCATAAGATGGATCTCTTACCTATATTACTAGGGTTGAAAGCAGCCATGATGAGCAGCAGGATCCACCCTTTCCAGTAGAAGTTTGCAATGGCAAGACTCGGTACCTGGTAGCTGAAATGACACAAATACAACACAGGATTCATTGAACACAATTTGAATTTGAGACAAAGACTTGTTATCTTGAGCTTCTACTGGGGGCATTTCACAAAACTTGTCATCAGTGACAAATGACAGTTTTTGTTATACCCTACTTGAAATCCTTGCTTCTGATTGGTTATTGTCATTGTGAAACAGGCCCTGTACGAATGTATTTGAAAACCCTTCTCGACTGGACACAAGAAATGTTAAATAGGAAAAATTATAAATGAAATATTGAGTTCTTGTGGAACAAGAGTTGTATATGCTCAGATTCACTCATCAACATTGTAATAGGACTTCAGAAGGGGTGTCAGAGTGAGTTTCATCATGGCATTGACAAGAAATTTGTCTTTTAAAGATTATTTGTCAAAGCCATTACTGATCTAGCACATCCTTATCTAACTGCCCTCCCCCAAGACTGATTTTAATAATGAATAATAATGATGTAGTCCTATATTCAATTTATTCATTTTTAAGAGGCGCAATTTTGTTCAGGCTTCAATATTACACCATATCACAGACACTGATAACAGGTAGGGCCATGCATCTCAAATTTAACATTGTTAAACGATGCCTTTAAATCATGGAAAAGTAATTATTATAGATATAGATAGTAAAATGAAATGAAGTAAGTTGGCTCACCCCTGTGGTAATGTGATGTTTTCTGGGTGATGGTAGACACAAGAATTCAAGACGACATCAATTAGTGTGGTGCGCTCTATCTTTAACACCTGGAAGTCTGGCGAGAGAAAAAAAAAAGAAAAAATGAAACAATCACACAAGGAATTTTATGTAATTGTGTTTCACTGTATGAATTTTGTTGGTGGAGATTACATGTACCGGTAAAAGAGAAGAGAATGCAAATGGCAATCCAAACAGCTCTTGCAATCTTCATCTTTATCAGAAGATTTGACAGTAAGGAAACAAGACATTTACTGGTAAATTCTCCCCACTTAAAGGGAAAGTCCACCCTGAACTTAAGTTGTTTTTAATAACAGCAGAACAGTGAGAGAAACATATCAGTGAAGGTTTGACAAAAATCCGACAAAGGATACAAACCTTCACTGATATGTTTCTCTCACTGTTCTGCTTTTATTAAGAACAACTTAAGTTCAGGGTGGACTTTCCCTTTAAGTCAGTTGCTTTTCTCAGTGTTTAAATATTGACAGAAACAATATGCTCAGATTCACTCTGTCAACATTGTGAAAGGCCTTCAGAAGGGGTGTCAGAGTGAGTTTCATCATAGCACATGTCCACATCCTCATCTACTTCAGAAACTCAACAATGATATTAATGTTTCAATGATATCTTGAAAGTCTTTCTTTTGTGTTTGGTCGAGGCACCTCATAGAGGGGTATCATTTTATTGTAATTTTGGCTACAGATGGATTAGGTCAACTTCGAAACATGTACCTTTCCTTGAAGTGCTAGATGAGTTTTATTGTTTTCATTTTTGAAATAATGATTGTTTTAGTGTTGAATCATGAACTAATATTCAAAGTGTGCTTCAAGGAGAAAGATAACTATTTTGTTCTATTTCTTTCTTTACTTGTTTTCATTCTCTTCTTTTTTTTCTTTTCTCTCTGTTCTTCTGTTTTTCCAATGATATCACAATGCCACAGAATGAAATACCTTCTGATTGCAACACTGCAGCCCTCTTCACCAGCTTATCTACCAGGTCCAAGGCCTCCCCCGCAGCCAGTGGAATAGTCCTCTCAAGCCCCATGATCAGCAGGCGCATCAATGTGTCCTCTTGGACCGGCACTTCTGACAGCAGGGAGAGCAAGAGTCTGCACATGGAGGGACAAAAGAAATACAATTATTGAAATATAACTCAATCTTAAGGCCCATCTGTACTGGTTTGGCTAGGAGGGATTAGACCACCCAGGAAGGTCACTGACAGTTGGCTATCTCATCAACTCAGCTCTCAATTAACATAAGAAAAAGAGGATCATGGGGGGCCAATGGTCACCGAATAGGCATTATTTTCTATATAGAGGGAGCAAGTGCCTACAAGTAGAACAGTGGGCCTTTAAATTACGTCCTTTAGATAATATTGCTGTTACAATGAATTACAAATTTTCTACCACATGACATATCTACATTAAAATGAATACATTCCTAAATCATGAATATCACGTTTTTTATAAGCTATTTGAAAAGTTACCATGTTTATCATCAGTACAGGAACAG
Organism: Hemicentrotus pulcherrimus; assembly: GCA_003118195.1. Lineage (NCBI taxonomy): Eukaryota > Metazoa > Echinodermata > Echinoidea > Camarodonta > Strongylocentrotidae > Hemicentrotus > Hemicentrotus pulcherrimus. The sequence continues at coordinate 151,396 of BEXV01000674.1, forward strand.
TTGTCATTTATCGACAAAACAGAAGGAAATAGCACAGAGAAAGAGAAAGATAAGAGAGAGAGAGAGAGACAGATAGAAAAGAAGAGAGAGAGAGAGAGAGAGAGAGGAAAAGTGGTAGAGATAAAGAGAAAGATGAGAGAGAGAGAGAGACAGATAGAAAAGAAGAGAGAGAGAGGAAGAGTGGTAGAGATAAAGAGAAAGATGAGAGAGAGAGAGAGAGACAGATAGAAAAGAAGAGAGAGAGAGAGAGAGAGGAAGAGTGGTAGAGATAAAGAGAGAATGAGAGAGAAAGATATAAAGAAGGGACCAGTTAAAGACACTGTTTAAGTTCTTTCTTGGACATCCCATTGAAACGTGTACTAGTTATGTAACACACATTTCTATGGAATGTCCACTAACTGAACACTTACAATGATATCGAGCAACTAGCCATAGGTAGACAGAAAATAAGACCTCCTAAAGACGTTTTTTTTTCTTCAAGAGACAGCTTTTCAAAAAAGAGATAGTCAGCAAATAAAACAAAGTAAAGACCTTACCCTCTGTCCGTCTCCTGTGGCCAGTTGTCCTTACTGCAGTAGCCTTCATGGGTGTCCAAGAACACAAGCTTCTGGATACTATAAGAAACAACAACAACAACAGAAGGTCAAGTCAGGTCACATCACTGACAAAGGCTGTAGTTTATCAGCTGAAAATAACAAAGGTACAGAATTCTTTTTGTGAGATCAAGATTTTGATTAACTTTCAAACAATATAGTAAAGCTCATCACCATTTTTCTTTCAAGATAGAACATGGTTACGCATATGCTCAGATTCACTCTGTCAGCATTGGGATATGCCTTCAGAAGGGGTGTCAGAGTGAGTTTCATCATAGCAAGGAAATGGCTTGTTAGATATAAGTAAAGAACATATGAAAAGAAACCTACCGGTAACCCTTCTCTTTAAGTTTAAGTCAAGAAGGTAAGTGACAAATCTATAACACAGGTGCCCTGTCTTACTAAAGTTCCAATTGATTCAAATTCACATCACACCTGACATCAGTCGAAACTACTGTACACGCTGTTTTTTTTTTCGCGCTGAGCGATCTCAAAACATATTTGCTGGTTCTTAAATTTGCGTTGCACGCAATTCAGACTGTTCAATTCACACAAAGACATGCTTATATTTGTTGAAGTTCTAAAAAATTTGTGCTTGCTGATCTTCGCGCAAAATCCGCGAAAAATTAATGTAACACAAATATTTCTACTTTGACAGTATGTACTAAGGAGACACATATAGATGAAGGGGGCATACACTGTCCCATACTGCTCTATCCCTGGCCGGTTTATTGCTTAAATGCAGATGACTTACACTTTATTGAGTTCTCCCTGAGTCAGTGTGAACATGCTAATGGCAATCGTGTGAATCCACCACACACAATCTCTTTGGGTCATTGAGACCTGGGCCTGGAACGCACGCAGTGATTCCATGTCAGACGCTGGTAACAAACAAACAAAGAAAAGAAAATCATTTTCAAGATAAAAGATTCACCGATTGACTTCTTAACTCTTTAATTCCCATGGGCTACCCCACCCCTTTCCAGTGGGCAAAGGGTTTATGAGAAAACTACAACTGCATCCTAACCAGAGTAAATTGGTCAAATATCAAGAAATTTCCCACTGGATGTTTTTAAGATTTCAACTAACAATGAAAATATTGTCACAATGGATTGTCTTGAAAAGTATAAACCATTATTCAGAAGGTGCATGACTCTGAAATTACAAAGGGTTCTTTTACATTTTCAGAATTATAAACCCTGAATCATTTTTTAAGGGACGAGCCCTATTTCAGTTAAGTCATTATGAACTGAAGAAAAAATGACCTTCAAATTAGGAACCTTCTGGAAAAAACAAATTAAACCTTCTGATGAGGTAAGAACGTGCATTGTGCATTTACTCCAGTGCTTCTCGCAGGCATTGGTCAAGAGCAGATTTCTGTTTTTGAAATACATGGAATAAAAATGCTCAGATTCACTCATCAACATTGTGATAGGACTTCAGAAGGGGTGTCAGAGTGAGTTTCATCATAGCACAAAAACACAATCAAATACCCATGGAACTATACTGCATAATAGAAAAGACTGTCTCTTGAAGATACCATAACTGATTGCCTTTTGAAGATACAATAGCTGATTACCTTTTCTCTCTCCTCTGGTGTAGGCTGCTACTATTTCTCTGATTTGAGGTGTGACGCTCAGGAGGGATGCCAGGCAGATCAGGTCACACAGGGACGCAAACATACGATCCTAGGAGAAGGTGAAGGACGAAAGAGAATGAGAGATGGTGATGCATAGAGAGATATTAGAAGATAAAGATTAAGGAGATAATGAGGAAAACAAAATGAAAGAATATAGAGAAAAGGAGAGGGAATTGGAGAAGAGAGGGAGAGGGGCAAAAATATAATAGAGGAAGAATAAGAGAGAGTTTCAAAATAATTATGAGGTAAAAAAGAAAACTTAGTAAAACTATCATGAGATTTCAGTAATTTATTGCTTTCGTTGTGACTGAAATATCATATTATGAACAGACATCCTTCGCATTCATATTATGCGAAAAGTGCTCAGATTCACTCCATCAGCATTGTGATAGGCCTTCAGAAGGGGTGTCAGAGTGAATTTCATCATAGCAATTATACATTTTGCCGTTTGCCGAAAATTTCAGAATTTCATGATTTACTGGAATACCAGAAATTCATATCTATCTCTCCGAATACTGAATATCCATTGAAAATAACACTATAACTTATATCCTTAAAAATAACCCCAAAGTACTCAGTTTTGAAATGATCAACTCCAAATCTCCAAATTTCTTCTACACATCAGTTAGTACCTTGATTGCTTTTTCAAGCTCTGTGAACTGCCTGTCCGTTTTCTCCGTCATCAGTCCACGGCAGAAAGCGACAAAGTCAACGTCATAGCGCAGCGCCTTAACGATCTCTCTGAAGAGCGCCCTCAACGCCCGGAGGTAGTCGTCACGGTTCATCAGCAGGTCTTGAAACACTGCTGCTAGATTCTGAAGGGTTTACAAGAAGCAAGCAATAAATTTGTGAGTTCCTTATATTAAGCAACACTGAAACCAATAGACTTTAAAAGAAAATCATATAAATGGTATATATAAATTTTGGTCCCTAAATTACGGACATCATTAATATTTTTAGGATAACAGTTGATGCAGCTCACCTTTGTTCACTTCATGTTTGGTTAATGTATGGTACAGCAACTGACCTTGGAATTGCTACAACAAAACCAAGGACGTAACTGATACAACAGCCCATGATACAACAAGGAATAGTATAAGGTAACTTGTCTACTGACCAGTGTGAGGGTAGGATCACTGTTTAAAGAAAGGAAGAGCAAACATCGTATAACATTTACATTTGGAATCGCGTGAGACACATTTGTATACATACCTATCTAAGGTAGTAAGTTAGTTTATTGATATGCTTTGAAAGATTGAATCTCAGAGAAACAGAATGCAGAACAAGGAAATCCATCTCTCACTTAAAAATGCTACATTCGTTTCTCTTTCCACATGGTCTTTTATGCATTAGAAACTTTGGTGCTCAGATCCACTCATCAACATTGTGATAGGACTTCAGAAGGGGTGTCAGAGTGAGTATCATCATAGCAGCTAAGCGTGAAATGCCTCTAATGTACATCATTTCATTTCATACACAAACACTCCAGACATATTCAGAGAAAGTTTTTCTGGTGTAATAGTTTGATTGATTCCTTTTCCATAACGTAATGGTTGACAGCTCCGGACAATGTATCTTATCGGTTTCATACCTTGGCTGCTAGTTCCGGTGAGTGCTGGAACAGCGCTCCTAGAAGGGCCATGTTGTTAGGATTACGGGCATTGGACAGCTCATTGTAGATGACATGCTTCACGACGGTGGGCAGGTTTTCCTTGTGCTGGCTCAACAGCTCTCTGCAGTGTACAAAGGCAGCAGGGATAAGAATGGTGTTGCTATAAACTAATCATGTATACACAGACAACATTCATCTAAAGCAGACGTAACATCATATTTGATAAACAATTAATAGTGAGATCTCTACTTTAACACGAGAGACATACATGTATATGTTAAATAGCACTAAAAGTTGTTTTAATATAGTTATTATGATAAATTATCATACATGAGTGGAGTCACTTCATACTGATAAGTCGTTGACAAGGGGTCTCAGTCTCGCAGGTCTGATCTTGACAAGATAACTAATGACTTCTTTGTCTTTATAAGCCCCCCCCCCCCCCAAAAAAAAAGATCTTGATCCTTACTTAACATATGCCAGATGTCAAAATAACACTATAGTGACATTTGCATGAATGTTAACTCCATGTGTACCACAGGGTATTGGGCAATTGTCATAAAAGAACTTTGAATATTGATAATTTGACTTAAAATATTTCATTGATAAATTTGGTATAAAATACCTTTCATATGTAAAAACTTCATATTTCTGTTTCTGGAAGTAAAGCGTAACCATTCTCAGTCAAAATTGTTCAAATTTAAAAAATCTTAGGCAGTATTTGCCAACTACTGCAAGAAGGGTTTAATCACAGACAGAGAGTGAACTCACTTCATGCTGATAAGGTAGTGGTTGATAAGGGGCTTGGTCTTGAGTCTGATCTTGATGAGATGACCTATGACCTCTACATCCTCCTGACTGTGGGTGCAACAGTTCACGCAGGTCGAGACAAGCAACTCCTGGGCTGGCCTCGTCAGCTGTGCAAGGCGAGATGGAAAACCAGAGATAAAATCATGAGCCGATTACATCAATCTGGACAGCGTTTCATGAAACAATCAGGCAACCCATTGAAATGACAGTATGAAAAATTAATACGTGTTTGGATAGGATGTCGGTGAACTTGTACTTATGACGGTTTCGTGAAACCATGCCCGGGTTGCCTAACTAATGACTTGCAAGGGATGCTCAGTTTCACTCATCAACACTGGAAAGGCCTTCAGAAGGGGTGTCAGAGTGAGTTTCATCATAGCATAAATTTTTACCCACATGTCAATGTACGGACACCACAAACAAACACAATTATAGCATACAGTGTAGGTGCAAAATTTAGATCCCAAACCATATTAATCTCACAGGGCATTATAATGGCTCACTGTCTATCAAGTTACAAGTTTAGAATTTGGTTGCTCTTGGGTTCGAGGTAACAAAAAAAAAATTAGTCAAGGATTTAAGGTAGGAAGTCATCCACAATAACTGCAAGAAACTAATTATGAGGTAGTTATCACAGGAGCATTTGCTTCTCATAGCCAGGCACAAGATTCAAAATACAATTCCCTGTACTGATGTCAATATAAAATCAATCTCAAAGGTTCAATACTCTATAAAGTACAGCATGACCACAGCATTGTTTCATAAAACTTGCTATCAGTAACAAGTGCCATCATTTTATTAGCAAATTTGCTCTTAAGCCATTCAAATGCAATAATTTCAGTCACATACAGTATATCAACTATTGCAACCGGTTATTGACAACAGTTTTATGAAAGAGGGACCAGAGGATTTTTCATACCTTGGGGTTCTGTAGCCACATCTCAAGACGTAGGGCGGTGATGAGCCTGACCTCGCTGAAGCCGCAGGTCGCAGTGAGAAGCCTTAGGAGGTTCCTGGGCGTGTCCATGCCTTGTCTTCTGACCAGCTGCTCCTTTACAAAGTCCACCACGTCCTTCTCTATCTCATCCCTCAATAGACTGTACCTGTGTGGGCAGCATGAACAGTTTGTTCTCAACGGTAATATAAAGCCCCACTGTACTACCTGTAGCTACTTACTCCCTCTATAAAGCAAACAATGCCTAATCGGTGCCCGTTGGTCCCCCTTGATCCTCTTTTTCTTATGTTGATTGAGAGCTGAGTTGATGAGATAACCAGCTGTCAGTGACCTTGCTAGGTGGTCTAATCTCCCCTGTCCAAACTAGTACAGTTGGGCGTTATATGACTTTATAAATATATGTATGCATGTCTTATATTTTGTCCATTCGCAGGCCAAAAAAAATGAAAAGTAATTCCAACGGCATTTGAAAGATAATACCAATTCAGAACTTCCCTCAAAAGGAAAGGGCTTCAAAATGTCTTTTAGTGGTCGAATTGACTTTAGTGATTGCAATCATGTTAGTAATAGTCTGATTTTCAGACCCTTGCACCGGATGTCACATGTTTTGTGCCCCACAAAGAATCAGTTTAATTTTGGCCAAAACAAGAAGAGGTTTATCAAGGTTTATCGAGCTGTCCATTCTTTGAACAACGCAGATGTTTGACTGTTTCCAGGAGGAAGACCTACCTTGGCATTGTTTCCTGTGATTCTGAACCCAAGTCACCTTCCTCAGACCCCAGGGTTGGTGTACTAGAAGCATGACTGCCTTCCGCATCCTCACGACTGGGGCTTCCACCTAGTTACAGCACAAATCATGAACAAGTTTACAATCTACCAATCAATCACCTGAATCATTTTTGTACATTTAGGATGTATAAAATCAACCTTCAAAAGCTTTCCCGCCTTATTATGTGCCAAAGGATAAGAAGTATGCAGAAAATAAAATAAAAACCCTGCGCACTGACTCCCGACTAGGGTTCCTTGAGGGCCCTATTCCATGAGAGTTTGTTGAGGTGTGTCAAGTAGTCCACTCACAAGTTGCTTTATCATAAACAGATACAAGTAGTACATACATACCTAGGGGAAAAAATGCCAATATAATACCTCTTTCAGAGTCCTACACTGCCACACAGACTCCAAACTAACTTCAAAGCAACAAATTCTTTGCCAGTGAGGGTAATTTTAATGTTCGTTATGTTGCTGGTCTTGTTGACTAGGGTATCAGAAGTGGTATTAAAAACAACACATTACTGCATAGTTTTTTAGTCATAAGAAGAGCACATTGAAAGCATTGGAAATGTTTGGGGAGAAGTATTGCGGAAATATTTAGAAAATTGAATATTCTCACATCCCATTTGTGTTTTGGAAGCATTGTATAGCAATAGAGGAGGAGGA
>BEXV01000675.1:15305-33547 GCA_003118195.1 Hemicentrotus pulcherrimus
GGGGGGGGGGGGGACTTCCATTTTGTTTAAAAAGGAGGTGTGGTTGAGTTGCTAGGTAACAAATATGACTTTTAAAAGAAAGTCAGGTGATTTGCTTTTAATGGTTTTATCATAGAGATATATAATGTCATAGCAGGAATGCAAGCTTCAACTGGAAGTTGGAGCAATTTCAGGAAGGAACTGAAAATAAGGGAGGAATTGATTGAATTGCAGGGAGAATATTTTTGTTGCTATCATCACGGGCTACTTTTCAGCTAAACTATATAACTAAATGTGATTTAGTCATTTATTCATATTCATATGTGTAAACTTTTTTTAAATCACTCAGACTCTTGTTCCAGTTTAAGGTCAAATCACCATTGACTATGTTTATTTTGTTTAAACACCATTTCCCTTTTCTCATTTTAAACTGCAAGTATCAATACTGCATACAGGTTTATGTATGTGCTGTATTATTATACCATAATTGTTTTATTCTTACTGACACCAAAAGAAAATAACAATGTTATCTAGATTGTACAAATGCACTGCATTTATAGTCACTCTACGGTAATGTAGAGTCTTCTACCAAATTTGCAAGCTGTGTTTACTCAAACATTTGGACTTCAAACATTTGAAATGTGCATTCGGATTCCAGCTTTGGAGTATTAGGGAAACAGGTTATGACTTGACGTACACTTTTCTTTGTAATTTATTATGGATATAGGACAGGCAATTTCGATGACATTCACAAACAAGAGACACTCTATTTCTAAGAAATCAATCATATCTCAAAAGATATCAGTGTCCATGATTACGTTTGAATAGCCCTAGCTAGCTGTTTACAGATGACAAGGGAAACTGCAATGAAAACAAAATTGTGGCAAAATACTCCATTTAAATAAATTGGAAGAGGAGTTTTATTTATTTGTTTGCTTTGTTTTTTTATAAATTTATTTTTTGTTTGGGAGGGGGAGGGGATTGAATTTAGCTAGGTGCAGTAATGAAAACTTTGTGTTGCACCTACAAATATGTATGCTAATAGGCTACAGGAATGCGATGTTCATTAATTGCACACTATAATTCGTTGACAGTTTCATCCCTAGATATTGAACCTAACCTTGGACACTTTCATGTTAATGCTTGCCACTGTATTTCACTATTAAAACTGATCATTTCTCTCTGTCAGTATGATATGGGTACTTGTCTTTCTTTTATTAATATAATGCCCCCACCCCAAAATTGATATTTGTTTGTTTGGATGTGCATTAAATCAAATCTTTCTTTGAAACTGTACAAAAGAGTCAACATATTTTCACTTTTCTGTGTAATTATTTTATTCATTTGGACGCCAGAATCAACAAGCTAAAACAAGCTTTCTACAGGTGCTCCCTTTTTCTGCTACTCATTTACACAGTTTGTTTAAATTAACTTAACATAATGCTCATGATTTGTATATTTTGAACTGTCTGAACTACATGTATATCACATTTATATATACATGTATATGAAGAAGGCCTCACAAGCCGAAAGCTCGCAATAAACTTGTAAAGTACAGCTACGTCTCACGTTCATAGACCATTTTCTTTACGCCTACATATTCTGGAACACTCGTTGTCTTGTCAGAGTTGAGAATTCTTGCACTTTTATAGATATATAATTATATATAATATATATATGTTCGTTTTTAATAGAAATAAAGTCTTTTTAATTTAATGTTTAAAAATTTTGTTTACATATTTGTCTCTCTTTCTTAGTTTAATTTTACTCTTTTTAGATAAGAGTATACGATTATGAAAAATCATACTATTTATTTGATTGCTTGCCTCTATTTTCTTTCTTCGCTTAGGGAATTATTAAAAAATAGGACATCTTACAAGACAAACAGACTTTTGTTAGCCATTCCAAAGAATATTCAAAGAAACTAATGGGTTTAACTTTAAACTAGGTCAGTTCACGACTGGTTTCATTAAAATCATTTGTTGCTCTTTCTGGTAATCTCCTTTGATCCAGGACTATCCAATCGAAGACCCTAGAAAGCTGATGCGGATCAGACATGATCAGATTGAGCTTGAGAGCATCCAGGACATGGTGGAACTCAGGTAATAATCATTCAGCTACCATGGCAACCACATCTGTCTTTGCCGTTGATGTGACACAGAAGTACAGATCCATTTAAAGTGAATATACGCTGTGACTCTGCAAAACAAGGAAATCTTCATTGGTATATTTAAACACACAAAAATACGAAAGTTGAAAGTTGAAATCACAACATCTAATCAGTCTTCAAATCCCCCCTCCCCACAAAAGAGATTGTCTAGGGTTGGAAATTATTACAAGTACCCCTAAAGTGAAAATTGTTTTTTTGTGTTTTTGGTGGAGTGATAAGTGATGAAATAAGATGAAATGCAATAGGCCCTGCAAGAGTCATGTTTAAATTTGCTACTAGGTTTAATAGGCATGCCCCTGTCAGGTCCTTTTGGTATTACATACTATTTTTGTTCAACAAATTAAGAATGAAATTAAAATCTAAAGACATTCTTTTATTGATGGATATATAGTGAACCTTTTACAAGCTTATGTCATCTTTGTCCTTGTTTGCTAATCTGATTTTTCTATGATTTTTTTATGTAAAGATATGGAAATTAATACGTCATGAATGTTTTATTAATTGATCTCTCTGTACGTACAGAGATCTCCATGAAGGATCTATACTGTTCAACCTCCACACCAGATATGAGAAGGGTCTCATATATGTAAGTATAAACACACATAATTAATTTAGCATCGAGACATTCAGCACAAATCAGATTATCATTAATTAGACTCCGGCCCTATGGCTACATTTTATATTTTCATAAGCATGCATGTAGGGTTGAAGAAGGTTATCTAATCATTGAGTTTGGGTAGTTGCCAAAAGTAAAAATGTCACAAAATATGTTAAAGACTATATAAGATAAATTATATAATTTGCGTAAAATACATGTACACAAAAATCAAAGCTAATTCTGTTTTTACAGTAAGTGACTGAATAGATTCACACAGTCCAAATTGTTTTTCCATAAATTTGGTGCAAATATTCAAAATTGAATAACAAGCCCCATAAAAACAAATCAACAAACAACAACAAGAAACTAAGTAGAAAATGTATAGTAGCTGAGTAATAATAATAAAATAATAAAAATCAGGTTCCCCCTCCTGCACGTTTTTATTATAGTTTACTAATAAAAATGATACTTATAGTTCTTTATTGACTGTTTTTCTACCACATCTTTACTGGTTCAGCATGATAAAAGAAATCACCATTCATAAAGGTTTTTTAAACGATAATGATAATGGATGATATTCAGAAGGCATGATCAGGTGAGATCATTCATATCATGGTGAAATATGAGGTACAAGATCATTCTAAATGATAACAAATTCTATACAGCTCCTGTGCCATTATATATTCTCATTTTAATATGATTGTACTTGTGTCCTGTCAGACATACACAGGTAGCATCTTGGTGGCTGTTAACCCTTACAAGCTCTTTGATGACATCTATAACATAGAGAATGTCAGGAGATATGAAGGACAGCTCATCGGACATCTTCCACCGTAAGTCATATTTTTACAATGGATAGATGACGTCGGTGGAAACAGAAGCATGATTGTATGAGAAAAATCATTGTAAAAATGAAATAGGTCTATTTATTTGAGGGTTGGGTTTATTAGAGATTATGAGGTTTCATATGGATTTCATTTATGTCTGTATGATCTCCTAGAGAACAAATTTCCCATTTATTTTGTACATGCAAATTCCATCTTTCTCCAAAACTACAGTTTACTCCTGCAATGAGAGAAATATGTGATTATTTGACAATTATTATCTCTCTGGCTTTAAAAAAAAAATGGATTTTAATGTATTTAATTTATGATTTAAAGAAAATCTTAATATTACAGAGCTTGTGAGTTTTCATTACTAGTATTTACATGTCCTGATTAGAAGAGAGAAAACAGAATTTAAAATACCATTCTTTAATCATCAAAATCATTTCTATGATTATTTTTCATAAGATTGGCAAAAAACATTTGAATCTATGTTTCAAACTTTCCTCCCCTATTTTCAGACATCTATTTGCGATAGGCAGTGGCGCATACCTTCGCATGACTCAAACCAAACAGAACCAATGTATCGTGATCAGCGGAGAGAGTGGTGCAGGCAAGACAGAGAGTACCAAGCTTATTATGCAATACCTTGCAGCAGTCAACAAAGCTTCCACAAACCTCATCACAGAACAAGTATGAATCATAGCATGCATGAGAACATTGGAATTTTGATGATAGATTTTTGTCGATATTTTGATACATGACCCTTTCTGTGCCGCTAGTAAAAATATAACACCACTTACTTTGGCTTGTTTTCAGCTGTATGCTGTGGGGACAATAGGGATGTGATTTTTGTTTCAAGAATTTGATAAAAAGGACTGTTATTTGAAGTCCACACCATGTAATTCTTTTGCAGGGGTTTTCCATCTGTTTGGAACCTCAAGGATATTAGTCTTTTTGCCCCTAATAAGAACATATTTTACAAGAAGTGCATGAATTCTCATGGCCAAGTGAATATTTCAGGAGCATACATGTTCAACCAATCAGTGCAAAATTATTCAAAAATTTGATGTTTAAATCATGCCATATTTGGTTTCACAATTAAATTTAGTATATGTTTCATAGTAGTCATCTTTGATCCGCTATCTTGGATCTGATCAGTGCAAAATTATTCTAAAATTATAAAATGTTCCTGAAAATGACATCCACCTCAAAGCAAAGATGATATCAGAAACTTAACATCCATTATAAATATTTCAAGAGACAGCAAGCATTGACTAAATTTAAACTATGAGAGTTACAGTAATACTCTTAAGAATGTGTTTAAATATGATTTTATTTCTTTTTTGATATTATAGATTCTAGAAGCCAACCCATTGCTAGAAGCCTTTGGGAATGCTAAGACAACTCGCAATGACAACTCAAGTCGCTTTGGAAAATACATTGAACTGTTCTTCAACAAGTAAGCTTTAATTTCTTTAACTTTGTTTTATGACAGTGGCTTCGTATTGTGTGAAGAGATATTCTGTGTAATATCATAACAATAATAATTATTCACAATTTCATAGCACTTTACATTAAATATATAACTCATGTTCTTAAAGTTAATGCTTTCAAGAAAAATGACTGATGAAAGTTTGTAAAAGTTTATAGATTTTATTATTTTTCTTGACTGGCTGGTCTATAAATTTCTACACATCGATTTGGTTGTATCTATACATGTTATTTCCTGGAAATCAATTGATATATTATACATATTTTTTAATGTAGAAGCACAGCTCCATAGAATTGCTTCTCACTGTTGCACTTGATCTCTATTATGAAGATTTCAGCATTTTCCTTAAAAAAATGAATTTGTTTTAATTACAAAGTAGGGGTGTATAAAGGTTTATGACCACTCTTACCATTAGATAATTTTTTTTTTGAATGATTAAAGCATCAACATAAAGTGTGATCATGTAGAAAGATGATATGTGACTATGTTTTCATGGTTTATTGTGTTTTATTACATAGTGGTCTAATCAGTGGTGCCAGGACGACTGAATATCTGGTGGAAAAGTCAAGAGTCGTCAGGCAGGTGAGAGGACGACTCAGTCAATCCCTGTGTATCATGACAAATATATTTTATATGACAAATATCGGTTCATCATCATCTCAACTTTCCTGGCAAATGTCATTGTGTTTACAAATATATTACACATGTTTTGTCTTTTTTTGTCTTTTTTTTTTCCATATCATTTACAACTCTTCAATGATTGCCAGATTTGCTAATTCCACAAAAATATATTGGATGGATTTAACTTAGATCAGTTTTTCCTTTTAGTATCTATATAACATGAATCCATAATACATATAAGATTTTTCACTTAAATATACGTAACAAAATGACAAGGACTGCGTTTTTTAAAGAAGTTGATCTGGGATTAATCTTGTGTTGTTTTTTTTTTATGTCAAAAATTAGACTTCTGGGGAACGCAACTATCACATCTTCTATCAGATATTGGCCGGTATGTCCATCGGAGAGAAGGCTAAGTATGGGCTCTCTCAACCAGAACGTTACTTCTACCTCAACCAAGGGGGCAGCAGTCGTCTGGAAACGCGCAACGATGCAGATGACTTCATCCGCACTGTCTCAGCCATGGAGGTGTTGAACTTTGACCCCAATAAGCAAGAGACGGCCTTCAGCATCCTGGCAGCCATTTTGCATATTGGAAATCTGTCTCTCCAGAATTCAAAGGTTAGACAGATTAACTCTAGTCTTAAAAGTTGTGGTATTGCACCATTTACTACATGTAATGTATATCCCAAAGTTGTAGAAACATTATTTATCATATTATTTATTACATTATTTATCTCTTACAAGTTAATTGTAATATTTCCAAAGCAATTGATAATAATCAATAGTACAAAAAAGTTTGAGGCTGCGTACACAACAAGTTTGCTACGTCTGGCATTTCTTTGGCACGCTTTCAGAGTTTTCATTAGTCACCGATGTTGCATTAAATTACTGTACATTTGTCAACTTGTATATTGATACCTTCATTCTAATATGAAATATATAAATATATGTTTGTTTGTTGGGGGGGGGGGTGTTTTCAGTTCTGTAAGATATCTCCAATGATATGTCTTTTTTTTATTTGAAACAAGAGAGATGTTATTCCAGGTGTTAATCCTGTTAGAGCTCAGGCACAGTAAGTCTGACAAGATTTCTGACGTTTAGAGGAAAATATCTTCTTTAAAAAAAAATTATTCATTGCTCTCACACAACTGTACTAATGTCTTGTTTGTTTTCGTTATTTAATAAATATTTGTTATTTTTGTAATCATTTGTGTTATTTCCAGACGCAAGATAGACCTGATATGCTAGAGGTCACCAACGAGGGAGCCCTTTCTGGAGCAGCCAGGCTTCTACACATCGACCCAAAGCAGCTTGAGGGCGCTATACTCTACAGAGTCACAGTAAGCACATTGTATCTTTTCTGATCTAATAGCTATGATATCAATGATAGTCTTTTCTTTCAATTGCCTTTATTTAAAAAAAAATACATGGAGAATAGGGGTGACATGCTTTCGAGTAATAGCAATTTCAATTGCTTTTGTCACCCCTGACCAGCAGATTGTATCCTTCTCTCCCTCTTAATCTCCTATCCACTTTCCTAAAGCTGTTTGAATGTATTATGTCCTTGTATTATCTGATTGTTATACTCATTGTATGTTTTCCGATTGGTCAAATAGATAATTATTATAATTATAATCTTGCACTTAGATTTTAAATGTTATATTGAAGATGTAATTTGTTCAATTTGAATATCTTCATATCTTGTATCTTGAAGAAAGAAATCTGGAAAAGAACATGTCGAAAGCAGAAAGGACAGTACCGGGTATTTAAATTGTTTTTATTATTATTTTGAGAAGAATATTAGGTATCTTGATAACATGTGATGGTAGTTGTGCATGTATTAATACAGCAAGGAGGAATTTGGACATTGTACTGATTAAATGAGATGATAAGAGGTAATGCATCTCGCAAGTTTTTTAAATTAATCTCTTTCAGGAAACAATTGGAGAGAGAATTCTTACTCCCAGGACCCTTGAACAGGCTGAAGACGCCAGGTAAGTCGCCCTCTTCCTCTCCAAAACAGAATATGTGATTGATATCATTATTGATTCAAATTATATATCATTAACACGGGTATGCATGCAGTGTAAACATGTACTTTGGCATCAAGTTTAAAGTTCAATGTCTGTATTTCCATAAAGCTCATAAATAGATTACCGGTCATTTAATGATAACCAGAGAAACTGAAATATTTTGGGAAAATTCCAGAAAAGACTCCATGATGTCTCCATGGAGGTAATATGATTTTATCTTGTGTAGTGTAGTTGGTTTATGACAGAAATGTCAAGGACCACTGTTTACTTTTCTATGAACCAGTTTCAATAAAATGCGAGGATGGGGTTGATAGTTTGTCTACCATTTGACTCACCCACCTACCCACCATACACAAAATAAAGAAGCCCCCCCCAAAAAAAAAAACGGATGAGAGAAGAAGGGTTTTATTTCCCAATATGAATACAAACGGATATCAGGACCATTGGTTGTCTTATAAAAGATGTGATTGATCCAGAGTGTTCACAATTCCTCAAGTAATCCCATACCTTTAACTTCTATCTCTTCAGTACTTTGAAGTTGTGATCAATTTGAATCAAACCCAATCATTTTTAAGCCAGGAATGTGAAGGCCATCTCTTGACACCGCTATTGAGTCAACATCCCTACAAGAGGTCCCTTAGACTTCGCATTTAAAAATGCAGGAGGCATTAAGAGCATAAATCTGTACATGTGTGCCTAATGGAATAATTGTAGATCAGCAACATTATTTTAAATGAGTCATCAACAGTGTTGAAAAATGAAAAGTGACTGAATATCAGCAAATTCAATCATGCAGAATCAATGATCTACTCTCCTGTTCTAAAAACTCTTCATGTATAATACCCCCACGTCCGCACCCGAGTGACTTAAGCTCACACACGCCAGCTATTCCCCACTCCTGGCGACGGATAGTCAACCTGTTTGAAACGTCGGGCCACTCCCGCCACCCATCCTTTCCAACCGGCGCTATAGTTCTCCTTAGAACTATAAGCTAATAAATATAACCAAAGTCTATTTCAAGACTACACCAAAAAACCTTTTCAGGACTCCCTCAAGAAAGATTACAGAGAGTCCTTTTCAGGACTTCTCAATCCTTCTTCTCTCACATGGTGCAACAGCAAGACTACTGTATAAACTCTGCAGTGTTATCTTAATTTGTCTGTTTCCTTTTTTCCTCCTGCAGAGATGGGATAGCGAAGTCTCTCTATACGAGTCTCTTTGCCTGGTTAGTCAAGAGTATCAATGGTATCACCAACCAATCAGCTAAGATGACCTCCATTGCTATCCTCGATATCTTTGGATTTGAGGTGAGAAGTAATTGTAGATCAGCGACATTATTTGAAATAACATCAATGTTCATCTTATTGCTCTCTTTTAAAAAGATGAATCCTCAGAGCATATTAGAATACCCCACCACAAAAATTTACCAGACGTTCAAAGGTTAACCAACGCTTCACCAGTGAAGCTAAATCTAAACACTTTAATTTCTTAGGTATTAACACCAACCTTAATCATAACCCTACATCTCACCCTACCCCTAACTCTAACCCTAGGTATTATGGTCATTCATGCACATAAACCGTATTGTTCAGGGCTTCTAAAGCTAAATCCTGTACTATGTAATGAAATACAGAGAAGTGTAAAATAACTGTGAATATTCTTCCCACAGGTCTTCGGAACAAATGGCTTTGAACAACTCTGCATTAATTATGCAAATGAACATCTGCAATTCTACTTCAACAAACACATCTTCCAACTAGAACAGGTAGGGCACTCCAAGAGAATAACATGTCATTCTGTACTTTCTCTTTTGGAAAAGGTGTAACTGCATCTAGAGCTGCATTTTATATTCTTTTAATTATGTTATTTCATTTTTTGTGAAATTTTATTTTGGATCTTTTTTCAGTAATAAGTGGTCAAAAAATTAAGGCTAATGTACTCTGTAAAGTATGTGAAGGTTCAATGCATTAACAGCATGCAGTCAGTATAACATACACTATGAACATGACAGACAAAGAAAGTGGACAAAATATACAGTTATTCAGGTAGACAAAGGAACATCCCTTCACTGCTATTATGTAAAAACGTGTAGAACAGGTGAATATGCATGTGACACCTGTTCTACATTTTTTTTTTTTTTTACATAATAGCAGTGAAGGGATGTTCCTTTGTCTATCTGAGGAACTGTATATTTTGTCCGCTTTCTTTGTCAGTCATGTTCATAGTGATAGAACACATGGTTCAGTCCTAAATATTCAAGTTTAAAAAGTTATTTTTTATTCAAGTTTAACATTCATTTTCCAGTTTAAATCACTTGATAAAGTATTATAGTAAGAGTATAGCTTTGACCTTGATAGACCAAACTTGAAATGATGTCTTCTATCACTTGGCATAAATGTACATTTCTTCTCTTTATTGTTTGATTTCAGATTGAGTATGCCAAAGAAAAGATAGAATGGCAGACCATCTCGTTTGTAGACAATCAACCTGTCTTGGATCTCCTAGCCAAGAGACCTACCGGTATACTACACATCTTAGATGATGAGAGCAACTTTCCCAAGGTTTGTGTTTCTTGTAAAGTTTTCTGACAGCCCCCATCACAACCACCCATCCATCTCAATACTATGGAAAATGACAACAGTGCTTATCTATATACCTTTCTCCCGAATTTTACCTGCTAGTTCATAGTTTTTATTAGGCAGTTGTAATCTAATCAAAACTTGTTACTTGAAATATTAGCATTGCGCATCATCAAGATATGCACGTTAAATCCTTTTGGAAGGTATGGCTATGTTTGAACACATTTCAGTTTTAAATGTAGCTGTAGATGATCATAGAATAGACATTATGTTGTATGTATAGAACCGATACATGCTTCATACATTCAGAATGCATTGTGTTTTGGTTGTTCAGTAAAGCAGAGTACTATAATAATATTGAATGTTTAGGAGCGCTAAAAGCAATAAGTACCATAGCGCTTACAAATACAAATATATGAAAAGAGGACAAAAAATGTACAGGAAGTAGATGACATAGATCACAGGGAAAAAGGGTAAGTTTTGAGGGACCTTTTGAAGGTGTAGTATATCTATTGCTTCAGAATCTATTTTAATCTCTATGACATAAATGGCTTTAACAGTGTTCCCATGGTTTGGTTGACTCGATGGAGTTCAATGGATATTACAGTTTTTTCACACCCTTTTTATCCTTAAATTGTCAATGTTGCATGGTTCTTTATCATCTACGCAGGGCACAGAGAAAGCCTTTGTGGAGAAGTGCCATTACCACCACTCCTCCAACTCGTCCTACGGTCGCCCCAAGCAGCCTCGTCTGGAGTTTTGAATCAAGCATTACGCAGGACGTGTGATCTACCAGCTGGACAATGTCATCGGCAAAAACAGGGACATGCTCAAACCAGAGGTCATGGAGATGTTCAAGAACAGCAGGAATCGGGTTAGAACTCGTTCAAACCAGTTTAAATACATGTTTATGCCAAGGAATAAGTCTGAAGTACAAATGGTATAGTGATGACCAAGGGGTAGGTAGATGGGTGGGTTGGTCTTTTGGACAGCTAGTGTGATATTGAGCTAGAACTGAGGTCATGGAAATATTCAAGAACAGCAAGAATCGGGTTAAAACTTATTCAAACCACTTTGAATACATATACAAACAAATCTATAATCATTAAAATGCAGTAAAGGTATACAGAAATACAACAACAATAAAAGACACAGTTCAAAATTGCAAAAGATAGAAATAACCCCAAAATATATCTAAATGTGGATTGACAAACAAAGGTCAAAGACATATCACAGGCTTGTCCAAAAGTCTATAATATATAATGATATCATTGATTTAAATTGATTTAATACCACAGGTGCTATCAGACATGTTCAAGCTACTGCAGACAATAGAGCAGAGGAGATCTATGATGGGGGCTAGTGGCCCTTCAGGAATGAGGAAGATGAGACCATCTACAGTGGCTACCAGATTCAACGAGTCCCTCCTGGAGCTCATCAACAACATGAACAAGTGAGAGCCTTTGACCTCAGATGATTGCCTAACCCATAGCTGCCAACCATTCCTATTTTTGAGGAATTGAATTCCTCTCTTTTGTCAAAACTTCTGAGTAAAAAGTATACAAAATGACTGTATTCCCAATTTTGCCTTGAGAGATTCCTAATTATTGCTTGTAAAGGTTGGCAGGTATGTTAACCCATTGATGGAGGCTTCACAGTCAATTGATATGTATTTCCAGGGGGGGCTAATCCCAAGATATCTCCAATTTAAGATAGGATTCGACGGGTTAAGAAGGAGTTGTCTGTTGAGAGCCTTAAAGGGTGTTAACTCTGCAGATGGATATTGAGTACAACACCCTTTGGGCTTCTGCAGTTGATACAAATGTTTGATAGCAAGGAGGGCCAAGGAACCTTTAGATTTGTTCAGGTTGTAACTGAAGATATTATACATAGGAAGATTTTTATGATGAAGTTTGTAATGGTGGTGATGGTATTAATAGTCCTTATATATTTACAAATGTGGTAACAACGTGTGGATTGTATCTACTTATAGATGCAATCTACTTAGGAAGATATTGATGATGAAGTTTGTAATGGTGGTGATGGTATATAATAATCCTTATATATTTATAAATGTGGATTGTATCTACTTATATATATATATATATATATATATATATATATATAATGCAGATTAATGGGAATAAGGCCATGTTAACATTTTATCCATAGTACACCATTGCTTACTGGAACTGGGTGGTCCCTTTGTTAAGCCTATGGGAATTAGATAATTCAGTAGTCAGGGGGTTAAGTTTCAAAGACAAACCCAAGCAAATACAAATTCCAATTACTGTATCATCAGTACACAATGTATCATGGACCTCCAATTGCTGATTTTTCTTTCCAGATGTCACCCATTCTTTGTGCGTTGCATCAAACCCAACGAGGAGAAGGCCCCCATGCTGTTTGACACCCCCGTCGTACTGAGCCAGCTGAGGTATAGTGGCATGCTGGAGACGGTACGCATCAGGAGAAATGGCTTCCCAATCAGGATGACCTTCCTCTCATTCATGAACAGGTCAGAAGGAAATTCAATCCAATTCATTTATTTCCACAAACTTGAAACTTATAAAAACAGCCAGGTAAAGTGTGTACAACAATGCAGAAATTTAGATATTACATTATTAACAAAAACATGCAATAAGAAACAATACATACTTAACATGATTAGAATGACCTTTCTCTCATTCATGAACAGGTCAGTAAGAAATTCAATTCGATTCAATTCATATTGCCACAAAACTCATGGAAACAGTCAGGTAAAATATCTACAACCATTCAGAAAAAATTGAAATATTACAATAGTAACAAAAACATGCAATAAAGAACGATTCACACTTTACATGATAACTGAGTTTATGTGGAGGGGCTAGCAAAGGCCTAAGGCCTATCAAGGGCTAATCTCCAGCATATGAAATTTTGTATACAATATAAACAACTCTTTCACAGGTTTGTTTGTTAAACCCAAGATCCCACCAGATTTTCATTGTTTCTCAACATCTGTACCTTTTTTTAACAAGTACCTCCAAGACGTGGATTGTTTTTTTATGTATTCTTTTGAATACAGTGAATGAAAAACAACTCCCAATATTGAATCTTTTGTTTTTAAATTTAGATATCGGTTCCTGATCAGCGCACACATCACATTCCGAGCGACAGCCAAGGAACTTTGTCAGGAGATCTTATTCAGGGCTGGAGACAAGTTCAGAGGAGACTACCAACTGGGAATGTCAAAGGTAAAAGGTCATAGGTCAAATTTGCTTATTGCCCCCTCTTTAAGAGAGTGCTTGAAATTGAACTTGGATGAAAATATTCTGTAATTGATTTGGATGGAACTGTATGGAATAGTTTTTAGATAAATTCAATGTCCAACCCCACAATCAGAAATAAACACAAGATGATACATGGAAATAATGATGATGATGGTAATAATGATGATGATGGTAATGACGACGACTTGCATGTTGAAAAAGATCAGAAAATTCATTGATGTCCCCTTTTTTAAAATCCTGGCTAAGCTACATGTATGTCTCTATGTTCTATTACAGGATGAAAGTATTATGAAATGAACATTTGTGTAAGTTAGTTCATACATGTATGAGAGCTTTAAGAAAGATTTTTGACAGGGCCTGCAAATGCATGTAATCTGTAAATTATGACGGAAGCTCCCCAAGAAGAAAATATGACATATATTCAGGATCATCATAAATCAGTTCATCAGGGTAAGGCTAAGAAATGCATGTGTGGAGTGGAAGTAACAAATAGTGCCATTGTTTAATTCTTTAATAGGTGTTCATGAAAGAATCCCTAGAGAATCACCTCGAGTACGAGCGCTCCAAGATCATCCAGAAGGCAGTCCTGGTGATCCAGCGCCGCCTCAGAGGGTTCCTGGCCCGGCGTCAGTACCACCTCATCCGCTACACCGTGGTCCAGCTCCAGGCTCACATGAGGGGGTACCTGGTGAGGCGCAGGGTGAGGACCATTCTGAAGGGCGTGGTCCTGTTTCAGGCACTCTACAGGGGCAGGTTGCAGAGGAGGAGGTACATTGTGGTAAGTTGCTGAGTTAGTGGGAAAGAAAGGCAGATATGCAAGTGAGAGTTGGAGAGAGAGAGAGAGAGAGAGAGAGAGAAAGAGAGAGAAAGAGAAAGAGAGAGAGAGAGGAAGAGATAGTGGGAAAGAGATAAATAGTCAGATAGAAAGAGAAAGAGAGAGAAAGAGAGTGACTAAGAAAAAAGTATAGAGAGAGAGGGAGGGAGAGAAAGAGAGAGAAAGAGAGTGACTAAGAAAAAAGTATAGAGCGAGAGAGAGAGGGAGGGTGTGGGGGAGAGATGGTGTAAGAGTGTACCTTCTATGGGTCAACCTGTGTAGGAGGAGGTTCATAAGACAAGGCTTTTATTCCTTGGTAAAACAAAGAGAAAGATGTGGGCGAAGTGATCGAAATTCAATAGAATCCTCACAAATGCAAATAAAAGGAAATGTACAAGCACTGCTAGTATGAAATACTGATATTGCAAGCAAATATGTAACCGCATTGTCATATTGAGCATTTAGTGTTGATTCCTTTGTTGTACTGCTTATCACAAAAATATGTTTATCTTAACCACTTGGCTGCGCACCACGTACATGTACGTGGTTAAGGCATTGCACTTTCAAGACCGTAGCACTGCACACTGCCTAGCCCTACTGTGTAATTAGCACTGCAACAACTTATACAGGTCTTGAACAGTAGATGGCGCTCTTTCAATTTTTGTTTTTGCCTTTCCGTGTACGGCGTTTTTTCAAAATAAAATCTTGTCATCTTGTGTACAGTGTACACTTTTTGAACAGTACATAAATGATGTAGCACAGGGGGTGAGCCACGTGTTTTAAGCCTATCGCAGTCAAGTGGTTAATGTGGATCTCGATTTATGTTGGTATATTCATGCAATTCTTTGACGTTACAGTAACAAGTATATATTGGTGTTTTCTATAGATGCTGAAGAGGGCAAGAGAGGCGAGAGTAGAGCGCGAGAAGAGAGAGAAGCTCCGCATTCAGC
This sequence comes from Hemicentrotus pulcherrimus, assembly GCA_003118195.1. Classification (NCBI taxonomy): domain Eukaryota; kingdom Metazoa; phylum Echinodermata; class Echinoidea; order Camarodonta; family Strongylocentrotidae; genus Hemicentrotus; species Hemicentrotus pulcherrimus. The sequence continues at coordinate 30,644 of BEXV01000675.1, forward strand.
AGGAGAGAGCGAGGATTGAGGAGGAGAGGAGGAAAGAGGCGAGTCGCCTAGAATCATCCAAGATGGGTGCCAGGCGAGCACCTCCTCCTCCATCTCTACCGACCCAATCAGCAGATGTGTCCAGGGTGGACATTCCCTATGAACTCAGTCTGCTACTACAAAGGGGTAGGATAGGCTCTTTTCCACAACCACAATTTTATAAACAGATAGGGCAATGTAGTGGCATGAAAAGACATGTTGGTAATGCAAAATGCATAAGACTTAGTGGTGTTTGCTCAATAAAAGTTCTTTTTTTTCATATCTAAGTGAAAGTTTAGCTAATGTTAAGCCTTGTAGAGATAGTTTATGTATTTACAAGCTTCATAATGTGGCCTTTGTAGATAGGTGGTCACTAAAACAGGTCTGACTGTATAATGATTTTGTTCCCCCTACCACATCGTATATCCATTAATCATCATTTAAATTTTGCTTTCGTATTTTCCCTTCATTCCTACCATACAGGCTGGAGTCCACCGCACAATGAGAGAAACTTGATCAAGGTCGTAGGTCAAGTAGCCCGTCAGGAGAGACCTATCAGCTTCCCAGCTAACATCAATGACCATCCCTTCTCGAAATATGTCAATATCTACTTCAAGGTGAGCACGTTGTCTGTCATTTTAAAAGGAGTGTAGCATGACGATAATATGTGTCTTTCCGTGGCGAGATTTGGGGGCGTGCAACATATGCGAAACCGAAGCGTGAGGAGACCTTTGGTCCGTTTCGCGAACACTGGCGCGCACTGACCATGTAGAGATTAAGTCGCTGACTACCGTTAACCAGTATTTGCCAAGCTACACCCCCTTTAGTCCTTACTTTGATGCTAAAAGAAGACCCAAATGTAAGAGAAGGCAAGAAAGAATAAAATCATTTGCAGCAGTATGTCAACATCTTCATTAGATGATCACATTGGTACTGTAGATGACATTTTTTTGTGCATGTTTTCTTGCTCTTCATCAACATCAATGTCATCAGACCTGTTCTTTTCATCATCATCATCATCATCACCATCATCATCATCATCATCATCGTCGTCATTACCATCATCATCATCATCATCACCATCATCATCATCATCATCATCATCATCATCGTCGTCATTACCATCATCATCATCATCATCACCATCATCATCATCATCGTCATTACCATCATCATCATCATCATCACCATCATCATCATCATCGTCATTACCATCATCATCATCACCATCATCACCATCATCATCATCGTCATTCCCATCATCATCATCATCATCACCATCATAATCATCATCACCACCACCACCACCACCACCATCACCATCATCATCATCATCACCATCATCAAAATCATTGTCACAATCAATCATTTTACAGAAATCCTCACACTACAGAAATATCAAAAGTTGATTGCGGATCCACTCACCAGTGATAAACTCAAGGAACCAATTAATGATGATAATTATTCTTTGTTCTTTTATAGTGCATTTCATGTCTGTTGACATTTCAATGCGCTTTACAATATATAAATATATGTAAAGTATAACAAGATCATAAAAGGAAGATAAAACAGAGACATGAATAGAAAACAATGAATTTCTTGCAAAGAGAAAACATAACTTTAATATCCTTTAGTACTATTGATATGCTAATGTGAAAAGATGAGTTTTCAGTTTAAATATGAATGTTTCAGTGTTGAATAAATAACGTAATGAGTTTGGGAGAAAATTTCATAAAAATGGTGCTATAATGATAATAATAAGATATTTCTATATTGCAGATTGCATAATACCTCATTATAAAAATGAGTGAAAGCCCTATCACCATAGAGCCAGTACAATTAACTTGTACAATTTATTAAAAAAACATCCAAATCGTTTCAACATTATTCCCCTTTTCCTTCTCACCAGAGTGATGGCTTTGGCTATCAAGACCAACCCATCGCTACGGGTCTCCATACACTCAATGAGGCGGATGATGATGAGGCCGTAGCCGTCTTCAAGCTCATCCTCAGGTTCCTCATGACTGCTGACCCCGGCAACGACCCTGCCAAGAAAACTCGGGACTTTATCACCGGCAACTACATTGTACAGAAGGTAGGAATGAATCCAGTTTGAAAAAAAAATTGATTTGATTAATTTGAATGATTATTGATTGAAGACTGGAGGGCATTGGAAAAGATGGAAATGATGGAAACTTCCATCCCAACAGAAAACCCTGTTGGAAAAAACATACGTTAAACAATTATACATGTAGTTATGATAGTGATGATGATTGATTGTATAAATGTAGTTATTTCCCCTTTCAAAGTAGCTGTACAAATCTCAAATTTATTGTATTCATATAGTAGAGAATGATTAGGTTATGATGAACGCAGAATTAAACCTGCAAATAATAGGAAATGCTAAGAAACATAATATAGAATGAAGATGAGTAAAGATGTTATATTTTATGAGTAGGATGAATATGGAAATATAATGTCCACATTTTTTCATTGAAAGCAAGCTCTTTATAAGGTTGGTTTAACCCTTACTGTACTGGGCTATTTTGAGCACTCTCTGCCGTCGAATGTCCGATGAACATGAAAATTTGCATTTTTTTAGATATTTACGTAAGGAACAAGATGGTACAATTAGTTTTTTACGTAATATGCCAATTTTTGTCGTTATAGCCTAATTAATTATGCAAAATGCTAATTTTATGCATTTTACAGAAAACTCTACATACTTGTCTGTACAAATTTTGATGACATGCGCATACTAATTGTTATGTAACACCTTACAGCTATATCCGATTTCGACGAAAATGGTATCAAAATGTGCGTAAGACTTGAGGGGAAAAAGTCATGAAATGACAATTCAAAATTCCAAGCGGTTGCGGCGCAATC
>BEXV01000675.1:49111-75630 GCA_003118195.1 Hemicentrotus pulcherrimus
TTTCCCTCTATTTCTGTCTGCCTCTCCTTCCTCCCCTATTCTTGTCCATATGTACATTTCTCATTTCCATTTTCTCTACCTTTTATCTCTCTTTCATGCTCCTTGCTATCTCTTTCTCTTCCGCCTTTATATATCTGTCTTTCTCTCTCTCTCTCTCTCTGTCCCCCTTTTCTCTCTCTCTCTCCTCTCCCTCTTCCCCTCTCCCTCTTCTCCCTCTCTCCTTTCTCTTTCTGTCTTTTTTGTTCTCTTCCTTTCTCTCTGTGTCACTTGTTGAAACATGCAGGTTGGCTGTTTGGAATGTTAGATGGGCGATCGGGTCTCTTCCCCAAGGAGTTTGTCATCCCAGCTCCTGGTCCCCAGACATTGAGACAGATAAAGGTTTGTATGTTTGTTTGATAAAGCAAGTGTGAGTGTGCGTCATTGTCATAAATACACTGGGAAAGATATTTACCCCATTAGCAACTAGAGATTTTGTGAAAATGGCCTATTACGCAGTGGAAGATGTTGCAATATTGCTCTCACTTTGACATTGTTCTGAACTGTATGAAACATGCGCTATTTTTCTATTCAGAATCCTACTGTAGACATCGTAAGGATTACACACATATAATATTATCAGGGTAGACCCCATAGAGGGATACTACAGCGCTGAAAACGGACGGGCAGTTTCGGGTCGTTTAGTTGCTAAAGGGTTAACCATTTCTGACACTAAAGAGGTTAACTTTTCTTGATTTAATGATGTCATGTTACAAATTCACTAATCATTAAACAGACATCTGTAGTTTACTTGTCAAATAGTTCTTTGAATCTGGAAATTCTAGATTTTGTAGAGCATTAAACATTAATATTTATTATATTTCATTTTGCCATGTTAATATTCATTTTGTAGGAAAAAAGATTACTGGTAAGGAAAAAAAAATCTCTTTTGTGTGAGCATTATATATATATTATGAAACTAAGTATTGACTTTGTCTTCATCCCCAAAATAGGGTTTAAATCATTGATTCTTAAAATCTTGCATCGAGAAATGGATGTACCCTGCAATCACATTTTTGTTACGTTCAAAATTCACTTATTNAAAGCATTCCAAATGTTTTTATGCTACTCTCTCTTTCTCCCCATATTTCCTTCTATTTCTGTCTGCCTCTCCTTCCTCCCCTATTCTTGTCCATATGTACATTTCTCATTTCCATTTTCTCTACCTTTTATCTCTCTTTCATGCTCCTTGCTATCTCTTTCTCTTCCGCCTTCATATATCTGTCTTTCTCTCTCTCTCTCCCCTTTCTCTCACTCTCTCTCCTCTCCCTCTTCCCCTCTTCCTCTTCTCCCTCTCTCTCCTTCTCTTTCTGTCTTTTTTGTTCTCTTCCTTTCTCTCTGTGTCACTTGTTGAAACATGCAGGTTGGCTGTTTGGAATGTTAGATGGGCGATCGGGTCTCTTCCCCAAGGAGTTTGTCATCCCAGCTCCGGGTCCCCAGACATTGAGACAGATAAAGGTTTGTTTCTTTAGTTTGTATGTTTGTTTGATAAAGCGAGTGTGAGTGTGCGTCATTGTCATAAATACACTGGGAAAGATATTTAACCCATTAGCAACTAGAGATTTTGTAAAAATGGCCTATTTAGCAGTGGAAGATGTTGCAATAGTGCTCTCATTTTGACATTGTTCTGAACTACATGAAACATGCGCTATTTTTCTATGCAGAATCCTACTGTAGACATTGTAAGGATTACACACATATAATATTATCAGGGTAGACCCCATAGAGGGATACTACAGCGCTGAAAACGGACGAGCAGTTTCAGGTGGTTCAGTGAGTAAAAGGAGGGGCGGTTCCTTGCGGTTTAGTTGCTAAAGGGTTAACCACTTCTGACATTTAAGAGGCTAACTTTTCATGATTTAATGATGTCATCTTATAAATTCACTAATCATTAAACAAACATCTATCGTTTACTTGTAAAATAGTTCTTTGAATCTGGTAATTCTAGATTTTTAGAGCATTAAACATTAATATTTATTATATTTCATTTTGCCATGTTAATATTCATTTTGTAGGAAAAAAGATTACTGGTAAGGAAAAAAATCTCTTTTGTGTGAGCATTATATATATACATGTATTATGAAACTAAGTATTGACTTTGTCTTCATCCCCAAAATAGGGTTTAAATCATTGATTCTTAAAATCTTGCAGTGAGAAATGGTTGTACCCTGCAATCACATTGACTTTTGTTACGTTCAAAATTCACTTATCATTAAACAGACATCCGTTGTTTTCTTGTAAAAGAGTTCTTTGAATCTGGAAAATCTAGATTTTAGAGCATGACACAGAAATATTTATTATATTTCATATTGCCATTTCAATATTTATTTTGCATGAATAAAGATTAAGGAAAAAAAAAATCTCATTTGTGTGAACATTATACATTTTATGAAACTAAGTATAACTATGAAGTATAAAATATTGTGTTGATCTCCATCATACGATTTAAATCATCAACTCTTAAAATATTGCAGTGAGAAATAGATGTACCCTGCAATCATAAGCAGCCTAAACAATTAAGGATCCATTTCGTCTAAATTCATGTCATATTAATTTCTTAATTTCACAATCAACATTCTATAATGAAACCTTACCCATTGACATCATTGACGAATCGATTTGCATTTGATATCATTTACATGTACATTCTTCAAATGTCAATCTTGAAATGGTATTACCCGTATTTACCCTTAATTCAGAGCATGTACATCGACTTTGCCAGTGAATTAATTTTTCATGTGATATGTGTACAGTACATGTATATATTTTCTTCCTAAAACAGCCCAAAACACCACTTAATTCATTAACCCATGCATGAACTTTGATTGTTGAGATTTCATTTTATAATTTCTTTTACAATGGCAATATCAGCATGAATCATAATATTTTTCTTTTAATCCATGGACTCAATCTCTCTTCAATTCATTGTGAACACCACTGCACGACTCATATTCATACATTGGAACACAAGTGGAGTGTCTTACATCACATTATAATCTTACAAGACCATTGCCAATTTAATGATTAGTCAATGAAAAACTAAAGTGAAAACAAAATGTATCTGCCTACCGACTTCATAAATACTTCTGTCTTTGAGATATTACAGCTGAAAGTGTCTGCAAAATGAAAGAAGAGTTCAACAATTAATTGCTGTTCCCACATTTACATACCACCTGAGAGAATCAATAGTAAAAAAAAAAAAAATTGCAACAGCTTCTCTTTGTAAAAGTCACTTAGAATGATAAAAAAGAGCATATAAACAAGAAATAAATGAAGCTTACCTGTGGAACTTGTGGAATAAGCAGGATTGATGCCATTTTTCTTCTCTCTAGGCACAGAATCGTGTCAACATTGAGACAAGAATGCTGGAAGAGGTAACAGAAAACTTCTTTCTAAGAAAATAAGAATTATTACCTTATTTTCTTTTATTTGAGCCACAAAGGGCAACGGTTATGCCATTTTTCCTTCTGTAGTTAAACTGTGACAGTATAATATAGCTATATTTATATAAAAAAAGATGAAATAATTCATGAAATTGAAATTAAGGGAAAAAGATAAAGATAGGAAATCTCTTAATTAAATGACAGTGAGCTATTTTGGGGCCTTCCCGTTCTCTGACATTCATTTTCATTTTTCTGGATTGATTTCTTTTTAATACCATATTCTAACTCCTTTTCTTCATAATTTCTCATCAATTCTAGTTCATAATTCTCCAGTTCATTGGGTGCCCCATTGCACTTCCATACTTCAAACATCTGAATATTACTTTGGTGGATTTGGCCATTTCTTTCATGAAATTTTGATTATCCAAATCATTATTTACCATTTTTTTTAACACAACCTGTTTTTATTTTTAGTCTTTCTATAAATTCAGTAACAAAAATTAATAGCTGTTTTCTGATTTTTGTTCTTCTACAAACTATTCATATCTTAAACTCTGTTACATGTATGTGTTAGTTATTCAATAATCTTGACTACAGTTGAATCCCATGATATAGCTCACTGTTCTTACATATTCTTATACTTAACTATGAAGGGCCCGATTCTATTTATCTTTTGATGTAAAAAGCTTAAAAATTAAGAAGCTAATTTCTGTTATCCGAATGAGTTTGTTTAAATGAGGTTACACTGTATTTGTATTGTGATAGTGGTAATAATGTTATTACAGGCATGCATGAACAAGTTGATTAACAAGAAGATTAGAATAGGTTAGGAATACTGGGTTACCATTATTATTCCATATCAATTTAGAGTTTTCTTATTTTCAAATTTAATCAGATTCCCCTCCTTAAATTGGTAACAATTGAATTAATTAATCTTGTTTTCCACTCTTTCTTAGTTTGAAATGAATAAAAACATTTATTAAGTAAACCAATGTAAAAGACAATTGCAAAATTTGACCACCAAATCATAATTTTTGTACAAAAAAGTTATTTACATTTTACAACACATTGCCAATTATTTGGAGTTTTTAATGATTAGTTGCAATTAAATTGTCTGTGATATTTGCTCTTTTGCTCAATTTGCTCCAATCAGAGAAACAAAAAATCCTTATTTACTGCAAATCACAGTGATATCATACCAATTGCAAAACTTGTCAGCATCTGATAACTGATTTGACTTTTTTCACCAACTACAAGGCTTAAAATACTGTGTAATTTTGGTAAAGTGACCATTAAGGACCTTGGACGGATACAATTTTCTATAATTTGGGCCCTGTCTTACAAAAAATTGATATCAATCGCAAATATATATGTACATAAGAGATAGGGGACTGCAAACTTGCGATTGATTGGAGGAATTGCGATTGATTTGGATCAATTGCGACTCTTTGTAAGACGGGGCCCCGATTTTATCAATTGTCATTGATATCAAATCCAGTTGCAGTCAGATCGCAAGGTGCAGTACATGGACGAATGTAATCTATTGCACCCTATCATCATAAATTCCTTTTATGTACATGTATGATTGATTTGCATCTCTTTCATGTTGATTCCACAGCAAGGGCACCAACCCCGGATGGAGCCGATCGTTGCCCCTAGCGACGATCACAAGCGCTTCTCCATGCCAGAGTTTGCTAAGAAATACTTCAGGGATAGCTCAGACAAGTAAGCACCCACATCCAATTCATAGGATGTAAATGTTCAGCGGTAGAGGTGTTGTAGTCAGGTGGCTTAAGCACTTGACTTGAAATAAAAAGGTTGTGATACCTGATACAAAACTAATATCATTTGGCACAGCATTTATCTATATTTGCTACTCCATACCCAGGAGAGAAATAAGGACTTCATAGGATGACCAAAGCCTTTGTGTTAGGCATTGCCATATGCTCTAACGGTAACCATATGGTAGGAATGTTCCCCAGGGAGTGAAGATGGTGCACATTGTGAGTGAATGAGTTCGATGACAGGGGTAATTATATCTATAAAGCGCTTTAATAGACACTACATTTTGATTAAGCACTTTTTAAGTCCAGATTTGTATCATTAAACGTGTATGTTGCATATCTTAAGTTACTGTTGGAAGTATTCTCTTCTAAATGATGACTTTGGGGTAATTAAGAACCTGAATATTCTCTTCACATGAGTGAAGAAGTAGTATCGAAGAAGGAGAACACTTTGGTCTTTTAATGATATGCACCATGATTCTCTATCTCTGTAGATTCATCATGCAGCGTAAGAGTGATGGATCTATCCGAGGATCCCTCAAGTTCATGGGTTCACTCAAGAGATCTATACTCAAGAAAGGTAAGAAACATATTTAATAGACCAGTCAAACCCTTACCATACAGACCAACAAAGGACCAACTATAAAGTAATAAACATTGTTTCATATTCCTATTGCAACACGCCATGATTGTATGCCACAGCAACATTGATTATTTTTCTTGATACTTGTCAGGAATATGTTTTCTTACACTCTAAGTCGAGGCTAAAAATCTGTCCTACATGTTGCCTCCAGTCTTGGCCCTGTAACACAAAAGTTGCAATCAAATGGAAAATAGCAATGGCCAATCAAGATCGTTGTTGAATGTACAAATAGTGTTCGAAAGGTTGATCATTAGCCAATCTGAATCATTGTTTCAAATATGCAATTGATTGTGTCATGGGGCCCTGAAGTACCGGTAGATGTGTCTCTCGTCTTTCTCCTGTAGACGAGAAGAAAAATGAGAATGCCAATCAAGATAATTGATGAATGCACATACATTTTTTTAAAGGGTGACCATAGCCAATCAGAATCATTGTTTCAAATTTGCAATGATCTATGTTTCTCTCCTTTTTCTCCTGTAGATAAAAAGAAGAGTGAGAATGGCATGTCCATGCAGCAGCACATCATGGCTGTATCCTACACCAACTCACCCATCCAGGCCTCCCTAATTGAGCTTCCAACACCAGAACTTAACAAGATCGCCTTGGAATGTTTCCTAGGTAAGTTACTATACTGGCATCGTTACACAAGAGTGTCTTTAGTACAAGTTCACGGACATACAATTCAAACACGCATTAATTTTAATGCACTGTTTCAATGAGGTGTTGGCAAACTTGTACTTATGACAGTTTCGTGAAATGCTACCTGATGTGATTTAATTTTTGTACTAGTACAGTGCACCTTGACAATTTGATTTCAGATGGATTTGGCCCTTACAAGTCTCATACATTTTTATTAAAAAACAATATATTTATTTAAACAATTATCAAATATTCGTTTTCATCATACCTCAACATTTTAAAAAATCAAAGAGATTTAAGATTTTTTTGAAGATGTAAACATAAAACCCATTCATATTGTGGTTATAGAATCTAAAATCAATGCAAATATTTAAAAGTTATTTCTTAAAGATAGAAATCTGACATTTTGACCTTTCTACCTTTATGATACCAGTTCTCATGCAAGTGATGGGGGATTATCCTCTTCGAAGTAAGGTGGACTCCAGCCATGAGATGGCGATCTATGAATGCATTGTCTTCATCATCAAGAACTGCCTAGAACATCCTGAGCTGAGAGATGAAATATTCTGCCAGGTTGTGAAGCAGATCACATACAATCAGAGTGCAAAGAGGTACATCTTAGTCGAGTGGTGTAAACATTTATGGAGATGCAAAGGTCATAAGTTCAAGCCCGGCATGAAACTAGGGTAATTTGGCAAGACATTAATTTACATTTGCCTCTCTCCACCCACGTTTTAAATGGTTACTAGTAGGAAGGAATTCCTTGAATGCTGTAAGCACAACAATTGGTGCCTGGCTAAGGCCAGGGTAATATTGAAGCACCTTGAGCACCTTGCATGGTGAATACGTCTGTTAGCAAAGTAACCATGTTGTCATGTATTATATATCATTAATGTTTATTACTCCATTAACAAAAAATTATACCTTCAAGGTAATTGAAATATATTTGACAGAAAGACTATGCTTCTCTTAAAAGAATATTGACAAAAAGTTTTGAAGTTACATGAAGGTCTACAAGTCTTCCATTTGAGTGGGTCTCGTGACTCTTTTGCCTGCTTGTATAAGCGTCATAAAAGATATTCCATTCTTGCAGATTGATTATAAACAGGTTTAGAAGAATAATGAAAGAAAGGTAAAACAGACAATGTTATATTCACAGGGTGTTTGTATGTCTCTTTTCCTATGATCAGGCAAAGTGTCCAGCAAGGCTGGCGATTCCTGCTCCTCCTGACTACCTACTTCCCATGCTCAGACGTCCTCAAACCGTATCTCTTCCAGTATCTCTCTGAAGCCGCGTCCCATGATAGTCAGAACCCATACAGTGGGCTTGCTGGTATATGCATTCAGAATCTGAAGAAGGCATTGAGGTTTGACGGGAGGAGGGTCATACCCAGCGAAACAGAGGTCACACATCTACTGGTGAGTGGTGATGGTGGTGGTGGTGGTGGTGGTGGTGGTGGTGGTGGTAGTGGTGGTGGTGGTGATGATGGTGGTGATGGTGGTGGTGGTGATTTTGAGGATTTTGATGATGATGATGGTATTGTTAGTACTGTGATGAAGATGTTAATGTTGATGATTGCGATTATGATAACATTTAATCAGAAAATTACTGATAATGTTGACGGCATCAATGATCATATACTAAAAAATGCTTGTGAATGACATTAATGTTATGATCATCAATTTATTATTTAAAAAAAAACACCCCTGGATGATTTCCAATGTAGTTTGAAACAAGTAGTGATTCTATATCTAATACTGGTCTTTGAAATACATGGATGCCTTCCTTTTTCTAACTCTTTGTACATTTAACATCCCAATAGAATGTAGGAATTGTATGAAATCCATGGTTTGAAATACTGGTAATCAAACTAAAGTCAGATCTAAAGTTTACTCTTGCTATTGAATGCATGTTGCAGGCTGGCAGAACAACCAGGAGACAGCAGTTCCTCATGCCAGGTGGAATCCGTACAATGCTGAAGATAACCACTAGCACGGTGGTGGCAGACATTCTGGACGCAGTGTGTGGTAGTCTGGGATTGACCAATGAGAATGACCGCAAGGAGTATGGACTCTTTGCTATCATTGGAAGCAGTAAGTTTATCATATTCATTAGTATTCTTAGTCTGATCATCTTTTAAGGCGGGACTGCACTACTTGTAGCTACTTGCGCCCTCTATATAGCCAGCAATGCCTAAGCGATACCCGCCGATCCCCCATGGTTCCCTTTTTCTAATGTTAATTGAGAGCTGATTTGATGAGATAACCACCTGCCAGTGACCACGCAGGGAGGTATAATCCCTCCTGGCTAAACGAGTGCAGATAGGCTTTAACACAAACTTAGAATTTGTTGTTGTTATTACAGGGGTGCGATAAATGCCTGGTCACAATTGTAGAAGAGTATGACCATTTCAATACGGTATAGAAAGCATCACCCTTTTCTAATGATAGCGTAATTAATTGTATATTATAATTATCGTAACGATGATATCATTATTTTCATTATCACTCTCAAAGATATAACACCACTAGAACGTACATCAATGAAAGCATCCCTATTGAACATGACAATTAATTGTTCATTTTCAGAGCATAATGAGACATTACTCCAGCAGAATGATTACATCATGGACATCACTACTCATCTAGAACAGACGGGCATTGCCTACGTCCTCCTCTTCCGCAGGGTGCTATGGAAACGACCTATACGGATGGACCTTGATGACTTCATGCAGATCATCTACAATCAGGTAAATCTATTAGAAGCAGACGGAACACAGATAGAATTTCTGGAAAAATGCATATTAGACGCAAAAGAAAAAATGGTATATTCCATAGGAAGAACTCACTTGTAACTTGATCAAGACACACCCCAAAAGAAAGGGTCATTATAATATGTCATGTAAATGTCATAAATGTACATCCTACTGCACAATCTAAATGATCAAAGCAATCTTTCTCACATTGACATTTGTGTATCAAATATTTTATGACCGACCATTCTCTAAATCTTTGCATAAATGTTATAATAATAAAAGTCAGAAATAAAGAAATGTTAATAAAATACTTTTGACCTTTGATCACAAATGATCGAGAATAAAATTTGTCAAAGGAGCCATGGTATTAGTACAGTATTTTTGTTATTAATTAAGTGGTTGTTACCTACTGATGTGAATTTTGAATACAAATTTCTGTGCAATTATCATAAAAGCCTTTCAATATATAATTATGTTCATTTGCTAGTGTTTAACATAATTATTCTAAGATTTGATAGGTATGAAGCCTATACCTGTATCTCTACTAGTGTTCTCTCATTCTGACTCTGTCTTAAAATCACTCTTTAAAGATGTTTATAATCGTAGAGGTGTTTTAGTCTAATGGATAATTAAGTCACCAGACTGTAGATCACAAGGTACGTACTGTATAGGTTCAAATCCCAGCCCTGCACTAACGCCCTTTGGCAAGACTTTAATCTACATTTGCCACTCTCCACTCAGGTGTTTAATGTAGTTTGCTCAGTGTGGTGAGCGTCTGTAAATTGGCGCCTAGCTCGAATAGTCCCCAGGGAGTGATGAATATGCATACATTGTGTGCGGCAAAGCCTGAATCCAATGACAGGGGTAATAATATATCTGTAAAGCACTTAGAGACATCGTCGATGTATATAAGCACTATATAAAAACAGAATATTATTATTTTTTATTATAAACCGATTTTGAGAAAATCTTTGATTTGACTTCTTGACCACCAGGTTCGTCAAGACTACATCAGTGGTAACCTGGTGATTCTACGGCAAGGTGAGCTGACAGATGATCTACTGACCACCATCATACAGCTAGCTGCTTACCAGATTAAAGCAAATGACCAGGTCCAACTCCCAACACAGTAAGTCATAAATACCCTACTATTGGAACATTGTTTCTAATCATTTTTCTTTTCAATTAAAATTCTAGATTCTCTGTACCCTAAGATAATCTTTCTTTGGTGATGAACATTTGCTCTGGCAAATATATTTCTCCTGGTTTTATTTCATCAAAGGTATAGGGTCAGACTGAAATTGCTTTTTAAGGTTCTGGTTAGGGTGAGAATTAGAGTTAAGAATGATATTTGATCCAGAGTTGAAGTTAAATATTGACAATGGAGCATTTGTTGCTGTAATAGGTGTCATAAAAAATTCCTATCTCTTGCTTTATAGCCATGTTCCATTTATTCTACTGTCTTCCTTTTCTGTTTCTTTGGCTCTTTTTTTTTTTTTACAAACCTACTGTTTTTTTACTTTCCTTCTATTGTCTCTATTTCTATCTTAATTTATCTTGCTTTATTTCACCCCTCCCCTCTTTCTCACCTCTTTGTCCTACATGTATATTTCATTATGTTTTCATCTGTCTTTCTTTCCATCATTTTCTTCTCCCCCTGCCTTGCTTCAAACTGCCTCACTCTTCACCTCTTTCTGTTTCTCCCTCCCTCATTACCACCTTCATCCTTCATTACTGTACACCATCAGAAATCAAGTAAATTGCCGATAATTATTATTATCCTGTCAAATTTAGTTATCTCCCTTACTAATTTGTATTTTACACTTGATAATTGACAGTTGTTGAGATTTGAAATAAATACAACTGAACGGAATGTTATACTTTCTTGCAGGAAAGACCTGAACTACGTGCTCCCATTCAACGTGAAGGAGAAGCAACAATCTCAGCGCTGGCTCAACCTGCTCCACTCCAGCCTGGAACAGATGCGAGATGTGACCCAGGTCCTGGCCCGTGTCAGGTTCGTCAAGACGCTCCAGGAGTGGGTGCTCTTTGGTTGTAACTTCTTTGAGGTAACGATGCAGAGTGGAGCCACAGCCACCGAGGCCAGACTCCTGGCTGTCAACAAAGATGGTTTCTTCATCCTTAAGAACAACACCCACGTTAGTAACAACATTCATTTCTACCTGCATTCATCTGATCATCTGACAATCGGCGCTGTCATCATTTCTTTCAACTTTTTATACAGGTTTCATGATTATAATAGAATTCAGTAAGGTCCTGGAAAGTCGAATATAAACAATTTCAATAAGCCTGTTTGCTTCAAATCCAAAGATTTAGCAGTTTTTAAAGAAAGAGAGAAAGATTTAGTAAATTAATTCAGTTTGAGATTAGATGAAATTTTGATCAGCTGGCATGTTGTAATTCATCACCTAGAATTTAAGAATGCTCACATTGTTTTGTGGGGCTTGCAGATAAATAAACGTTCACTGCATATTTGTTTTAATTCCATCATTGGTTATTATTTGTTTTTAGTTCAGTATGCAAGATAACCCTTTTTTGTTGAAAGGACAGAGTGACTCTTTAGTTCAAGAAGTAACTTGTATTGAATTTGCTGTCTGTGTTTTCCCTCTCTTTGAAATGTTCAGGAGATCTTGAAATTCACGACACTGGCAGAGATTGTTTCAACGAGGAGACTCCGATCTAACGATGGCAAGGCCTCGTACTTCGACATCAAACATGGCGACCTCATGAAGCAGACAGTCACCAGATTCCAGACAAATCAGGTTGGCATTAAGGATGTCAGGTTTTCTTTGACAAAATGTTTAATAAAACAAGTTCGGAATAGCATTTCTTTACCACATACACAAGATACGTACAGAATATTAAGTTTGAATCAAACATATGGAAGGCAAAGACCAAAAAAGCATTGAACTGGCTTTGAATTGGCGAGTGAGCCCAAATAAATATAATGCATTGATTATCACACATATCGCTATACATGAATCGTGTAAACGTACATCTTGGAGAAAGACCATATGAATAAAATAGGACCACTTTGGTGCCTTGAGGTACAGCATGCACATATGCTCGCCATAGTAACATCACAGGATGATGATACTACATTGCAACTTCAAAACTACTGGTCAAAGATTTGGTGTCTAGTTCCTTTGATGTTTTAGCAATATTTGTTGAGTGGTACTATTTACTATTTCTTGTTTTCTCATCAGGGAGTTGAGATAGGTGAGTTGATTGCCAAGTACATGAAGTATCAGGAAGTTGGTACAGTGAGAGAACCTCAACCAGTCTCCAGTGATTATCAGACCAATGCTATAACCAACCTCTGGCCATCACAACAAGCACCACCAGGACCCAGTGACCCTTCTATGGCAGCCGGTCAAGCTAACGGGATAGAAGGACGTTACAGGACCCCATCGTCTACTGATTCCCAGTCCAGTGGAGGGGCTGGGTCGTCCATCATGCCAGCCAGTCCAAGTCACACCCCACCTGCTGGAGCCGTCAGGGTTATGTCCTTACCCCCTCTACAGGTTAACGTTGACCAGCCTCTGGAATACAACAATAACTACGGTCCACCAAAGGGAATGACCGACCCAATTAGCCCCCGTCAGCTAAATGGAGACGGGCCAGGCTACGGCACCCACCCAAATTCAATACCCATCGTGGAAAGCCCTCGGTCGAGTCAGCAACCCCTTGAAAATGGATATCCGCCAGCACCAATGAGACAGCCCGTGCCCAAAGGAGGCATCCTCAGGAATCGCCTGTCGTCCTCCGATGTCGTCCGCAATCCCATGTCACAGCCCCAACCTGCTGATAACATCCTCAAACGTGGAAATGTACGAGGGGCGAGAAAGTAAGAATTAGATCAGTCTGATATTAGTCCTACAAATCTGTGTACGTACTGCTCGTGATTCATGATCATGTGCACATATATGTTTTGTGACATAAATTTATTGTAACGTTTTTAAGTGGCGCTCATTTGTACTCAAGATATGTTATTTATAAAAGATTATTGCAATTGACAGGAAAATCAACATTGCACATTGATGCATCAGGCAAAATTCTTAATGACTTGGAATGTATTGTAAAAAATATTGTACATGTATGTACAAGATAACGTTTGTGCCTCCAAATTGTATCCATGTAACAGTACTGTATATCTTGTTTTCTAACAAGAGAATGATTATGTATCTTTTATTAATTGCTTTTCTTAGTGGCCAAAATCACAAAAACAATATGATCAATTTTAAATTTCACCTTTATTAAGTACTATGAAAGAATACATGTATATATCATATTTTTATTTGCAGTATAATTTTCATGCAATGATTTAGGTGCCTAGCCCATGTGAGGGTCCTTTCAAAATTATTTTATACTTTTGAATCATTTTAGTTTGAAATGGAAGATGCTTGTTTGAAAATGGTCTTACAATACAGAGCTTTACTTTAATGTTAACTACTGATTCACTGAAAGTGAGTTTTTTCCTCTGAACAATACAACAGACTACCGGTATTTAAAATGAAATTACTGGTAAATGTATGTATTTTATGCAGGAAAGATGTGAAGTATTATTGAGTAATGACTTGTATGTATGTTTGTCATCTCACGCTTTCTAATCAACGCGTTTCATCCTCATATGTACTATAAGACTTGTGAGAGCTTTGACGCCATAAGTGAAATACTTTGCAGACATTTTGTTGTTTCATTTTTCCTTTTAATATTGTGTTATCCTCATTTTGTGAATACTTAATGCGCTGTAGAATTCATCTAAGCTTATCTTGTTTTGTCTATGATTTAAATTTATATATGTGAAAACTTTTCACATTCATTATTTAGTAAACTTGTTTTTTAATGCCAAAGATATTACTCATATAGATATAGATACCGATGCCTACATCTAATCCTAGAGTCTGAAGGGAGTTATCTCATATAGTTATACATGTACATAGAGTTATGCCCCTATGACTATTAGCAGAAATGTGAAATGCAGCATGGAATCAACAACTCATGCTTTCTCAAAGAAAGTATTTGAAAAAAAATAAAAGGCAACTCTTAGAACTAACTATAAGCCATATAGAAAAGTTGATAGTTTGATCATGTATATGACTCATTAGTACTCAAATAGATAAAATAATGGCCAAAATTAGAATGTTCAAGTGACTGACCAAGTGATTGTAAGTACAGTATGTGAGTGATGTATACATGTTTGCACCTGGAGAGGGCGGTACACAAAAGTGTCTTTGATTTCTTCATCTTCATGTCTTTCACTTACACTATTAAAATAAAATGGAAATATATATTTTATGCACTTTTCAGAGTTTATTCCACTGGTGATTTAATGATTTGAAATCACCACATTCATATCATTTATTTTTATATATTGTTGCTGAATTGTGAAATTATAGCTCATTATTTATGAAGTAGACATCAATATTGATGATGACTCAATTTACCTCTAAGAATCGCTTTAATTTTATTGAAGATTTAAGAAAAATATCTGAATACATGCATGTTTGATATCAGCCATAGGATAATGATGTTTTTATGTTTACTTGCATTGTACATGTACTCTGCTGTTTTGAATTATTTGAAAAATCTTTCAGTTCACTGTAATTGTTCAACATATTCTTTTATGAAAACGAAAAGTGACAAACGGAATTGAGAGTATATTGTATGCAGGACGGGATGTGCCTTTCATTTCATTCAATATGGCACACAGGTATTTCTCTTTCAAATCTTATCTTCATGAATCTTTGTCACGTAACATTGAATGGCTGTGTCCAAAGATGTTTCATATATATATGTATACATGTATAAATCCCATTACCGGTAGGTATTCACTACATAAAAAGAAGAGAAAATACCCTTTAATTTGGATTATTGTGTTTCATTAACAAAAAAAGAAGATGATTGTGTCAACATTTCATGCACATGTTGGCAACTGAGTATGTACACAAAGTAACTGTTTACAATGTAGTGTTAAAAAGGATCTACACTTAGAGCTCTGTGCTGTTATTATGTAAAAGTTGGGTGTATAGAATCTAAGTGGTTTATACTTATATGCAACTCTTCTCATTTACTTGTTTACTTCATAACAATGTAATTCAATTTGCATTTATATGACAAAATATGATTATTCATGTTTTTTCTGAGCTGATACAAATGTCAGCCTTTCTGTAAGAAAAAAGATAGTGATTGTAAAAGGTTTTATAATTATTTACTCAGTCTAAAAGTCATTTGTATCCTTGTGCATTTTTGATGATATGCGCTGTAGAAATACACTTTGTTATTATTATTCTTATAAGTAGTATTGTAAGGTAGTAATAGTATTATGATTATTATTAGTAGTAATATAATAATTATTATTGTTATTATTATGTCTTTGAACTTCTTTCTACATTTGGCTTCATTTGTGTTCGTCATAATGTTTCTGTCAGAATGAAAGGTTTATCCCTTACTTGAATTTCAGAGAAACTGGTTAAAAGTCATTGTATATTGTTTAGCATGCAGAAAACTTATTAGGGCCCTGTTCTTGTAAACAAAGTAGGAACACTTGCTGAAAATCAAATATACTGAAAAGTGCCAACACATATATACACATGTTGGACCATATTGTACCTTCCACTTTGGTAGGATAGATTAACTAGTTTTCTCTTTTTTTCATTCTCTTTTTAATGTCATGTCTGTTTTATCTATTTTCTATCTATTTTTTCAGGCAGAGATTATGCATATGTGGCCTTGACCAAAGTTCAATGTTTAATCCTTAACTTGAGAACCTTGCAAGGTTGATACATACGCTATAAGAATCCAATATTATTATTATTATTATTATAGTGTTTATGACTTATTAAATATCTATACTACGCAGTACTGCACACTTATAAATTATATCGCAAATAGTACTTTAGATTTTTTCTGATTTGTTGTAAATAATATGCTACTAACTTACAAAGTATAATCCAGCGTATATATATTTAAAATGTCTAGTATTTGTATACTAATGATCTTGAATGTTTTTTTTTTAATCATTGCCTTGTACTATGAGATGGGTAAGAAGATACTTGAAATATATATATATTTTTCAATGGAAAAGCCTTGTGAGATAGATGATTATGATTGGAATGTCACCATCCTTAGAATAAAGTACTTCGTTCAAAAGAGATATTTACTGTAAACATAATTTCAGAAGAGTATAAGATATAATTGGATAATACATCATGCATTTATTGATACAATAAATTGATTAGATACTACAGGCTATGTGTCTCTGTTGTGATTTGTTGTATGCATTTATTGCTTGATTGATTATAGTCCACTTGATGCTCCTGTTCAACCGACTGGGAGCCTAGAAAAGTTCTTTCTATTGAAGTTTTTTGTTCATTTGTAATCACAGAACATTTTCAGGTACATTCACATATCAAAGCCCAAATTATGCAATGGAACTTGTGATGCCATGAACAGGGGATTTCCTAGAAATAGAACCGTTTACTAAAATAATTAAATTCATGGATGTTTCTTTTCTGGGGACCTAGTGACGGGTAATTAGATTAACCTGTTACTAATGATTATAAGATGATGATGTGGATCCTAATCAAAATGATTGGTTGAAAGCATACAGGTGACCAGGTCATTATCCAATGGTTAAATTACCCACACTCTGTACCTTCAAAACAGTCCAAACGCCCTCGACTATCGCCCTCGACTATCGCCTCGGGCGTGTTAACACTGTTCCAAAGGTACCTGGGGGGGGTGTTTCATAAAGAGTTCGTAAAGTTACGCATGACTTTACGAACGACTTGTATAAGGAGTGCCAGATAGGATGCCCAAAGTTTTTTCTGATATTTCCAATAACCTCAATTGAATTATGGCAAAAAATATACTTTGCATTAAAAATGGTTGTTATAATAAGAATGTTAATCTAAATCTGCCCAGTTCAGCTTAATAAATAGTAATCAATAATGATTGAGCATCCCATTTGGCTTTTCATATACAAGTCGTTTGTAAAGTCATGTGTAACTTTCAAACAGCTTTATGAAACACCCCCCTGGTGTGGGTAGTTCTTACTAATGTCCTCACTGCTGTGTATTATTTGTAGAGTGAACTACCATACTTGGAATCCAGCTTGCATATATTACTCTTTGCTATGTCGGGCAAGCTATCAGGTTGTCCAGAACAACTTTAGTTTAAAAAGTATGCATTAAATTTGAATATTGTATTGAATCAAAGGCTTCATTGCACAAGATTAACAACACTGTTTAATAGCAATGGGTGCGGCTCGTGAATTGTGTGTAATCTCTTCATTTCTCCCGCCCCCTTTCTCTCTTTCTCTCATCCTGTCTCTCCGAGTCTCTTGCCCTATCTGTTTATTTCTCCCGCCCTCTCTCTCATCCTTTCTTTCTCTCTCTTATCCCATCTTTCTTACTCTGTCTCTTTATTTTTCCCACCCCATCCCTCTCTCTTTATTTCTCCTGCCCTCTCTGTCTCTCTGTCTTCCTTAATTTCTCCTGCCCCCTCTCTCTCTATCTTGTCTTCCTTACTCTATCTCTTTATTTCTCACCTCTCCCTCTCTTTCTCTCTTTCTCTGTTATCCTTTGTCTCACACGCTCTCTCATCAGGAAAACTTACAAATACTTGACTATCAAGATACATGTAATACTAAATAATGAAAGAGTTAGACATAGGTAAGGAAAGTGATTAATTAACACACACACAAATACAATATATCGCACAAATAGTCTTTTTGTTGAATCTGTACAATTTTTAATATTTTTTTTTTTGTAATTAAGATTTTACAATAATACTTCTGTGCATTTGATGCCCCAAAGTTTCATCTCTTCAATGAATCTCTTCTTTAAATGAACAACTGTCTAGAAAAGAGAATGAATGAGGGAAAAATATACTACACTTAATAGACAAAACAAAAAGAATTCTACAACTCAAGTCTACTACAAGAAAACATGTCGGATAAAAAAACTGACTATTCAAAGGTAGTGAAAGTGCCGTAAAACACAGGCAAATTGAAGATGACCAAGTCCCAAAACTAAAGCTGAGAACATGAAAATAATGAATGAATCGCACTTGCACAGCGGCGACAAATCGAGTGAAACATAAATATAAATTAGTAAGAATATATGCTTGACTATTGACAAAAACATCTTTAAAAACCTTTGACACATAATAAGATGGCACCTTAAAATGTAATGATTGTCGAAAAAGATGAAAATAAAAGTGTTGTGAGAGAAAAAAAAAAAGGCATGCAACTTAATGCCTTGTACATTGTACTTGCAGCTTTGTACTATGTAAATAAAACTATTCCACTTGAAAATTCAGCCTCTTTCACAAAACACAGGAGGCAGTCCAAAATCTGAGAAATATTAATTTTACAATATTACCTGAAATTTTGTGTGAAATACACGAAAAGAATCAAGCATTGAATGACCTTAATTATTTTGAGCAATAACTTATATTTTTGATACAGTAGATTCACCAAAGTTTATTGATTCAAATTTGTATATCCCTGTTTTCTATACAAGTTAAAATGGTATGAAGCAATCCAGATGAGAATTTTATTTGACATGTTATTTAAGAAGAATTAATTGCATCAATTTATTTTCAAATTCTACGAGCTAAACAGACAAGGTTCTTAGTTATCTTGTTGGGGGCGACAGGCCTGTTTTTTTATTTGCACGTTGAGATAAAAACGCTATCTCCTGAAATACTATACAATCAAAAATTTGTTACATTTATAAAAATCATTACTCAGAAAAACAGCATTGTATTAAAAGCACACAACAGCTCAGTATAAATTGCAACTTTTCCTTTTTGTCCTTTTCCCCTCAACTAACATGTATAGTGTTCTTAAATAAGATACATAAAACACCTGAAGATTTGATTGTCTCCACAAACGATGAAACATTACTGAAAAAATATATATCTTATGAAGAGCTGTCCTTAATACACATGATAAAAGTCACTATCATAAAAATTCCTATATTCGTATCTTGCCTTTACTAACAATTAAAACTACAAAGGACATTTGAAATGTATACGTGGGAGTTGATAAAAACAGCCGGCACAGAGAGTTGCTTGAAGATGATGATGATGGTAATGAAATATCCTCCTTATCGATTACACATCAAAGATTTGGCAGCTGTTCTCCAACGTGCTTTACAAGATAATTTGATTTGTATTCCAAACATTAACAACAAAAATAAATTGAGGAGAAAACAAAAGAACTAGAACATTAATATAACTCTTGGGTGTAAACACAAAGACAAGGTACACAAATGTACGGTAATAACTTGAATTGGCAAAAAATAAAAATAATGTACATTGAATCATATAAACATGGGAGGTGCAATACAACATTGAACGAGACAACTTCAAGACTGAATCTGATTTGGTTTATCAATAAACCTGATTGTCAGAACATGGCAAAAAAGATTGAACACTTGTTATCTTTTACCACAGCAAGATGGATGGTCTAAATTTGCACTGAATTTGAGCACGGTGATCAGGAGCACAAAATTGTATTACTTTGGATAAAATCATTGTCTTACTGTTTGGGTAACAAGAATCCATTTAAATCATCGGTAGCCCGATAGTGAAAGTACAAGATATAGTGTTTTGTTCAAATTGTTTGGCTTGGTCTTTCAAAACATGAATTTGAATTCCCATGTAGATCCCTAATACATAGGATTATTCTTTTTGATAGCTTTGTGAGTCAAAACAACAAATGTGATTCATAAAAGGAAATACTTTGTCTTTCACAAGTATTTCTTCTTTGTGTACAAGTTTGGCAGTAAAGCTTGTCCAATTCCATGGCATATTCATATTCAGTTAATGTTCCTCAAGACACTTTCTTAGTTACTTACATACTTATATTTCCAATGCTTATTACACAACAATAATCTTCTCCTCGCCATTTATCAATACATTCACAATCAACGACAAAAATACATGGGTAAACATCGAGTAGCACACTAACCAGAGAAAGATGATAGAAATCTACAAGGGTAACCAAGAACATCTGACATTTTTTTGCTAGAAGAAGAAAAAGAAAGTTACAACTTATATAAGACGCACTTTGCAAGAGAAACATTGCACCAAAATGCGAAAATCAACACGGTGACAATCTATGATACATACAATAGATTGCTAGATCTTTTCTCATATTCATGTCATGAATGGTATAATAAATATAAAGTTAAAAGATTCACTATTTCCTTAGCTTTTTGTTGACCCAAGTGTAAAAGTTATAAACGTTTTTACTTCTTACAATCCAATCTTCTCTCTCTCTCTCTCTCTCTCTCTTTTTTTTCTCTCTCTCTCTCTCTCCTTCTCCCCATCACTCACAATAGTTTTAACTCCTTTTTTGCGTCGCTAACACTTATGATCAACAATGTCAGATTTCTCCTCATTTACCAACACAAATCATTTAAAAGCTAATGTAGTGAATTTCAAGCTAACTACAAAAAATCTGTACATATTTTCCATCTAGTGCCAAGATAAATTAAAGACAAAAACCATATCACCTCCTTCAGCAACATGTGGGCTCCAAAACAGAACTGGCTTTAGAAACTCAAACACAAAATAGTTTAACATAAAAGGTAAAAATACTGAAAAAGTTTTAACATAAATGATTAATAATCATGAAAACACAGAAATGACAGACTCCCCTGTATTTCTGAGGCAAGGTTAGAGAGCAGTATACTTATTATTAAAATTTTCCTTTCTATGAAACAATGTCTAGATGATATCTAACAACTACAGATAAATATACAGATTCCTTCTAAAAGCTAGAAACCACCTAAACGGCAGGTGATATCCAACACACAACCAGAATTGGTAGCACCATGTTTTTCTCTCTTCTCTTCATTTATAGCATGAAAACCATCAAGAAACCCCTTTTTCCTTCAACTTTTTTTCCATCCTTCTCTATCAGAGCCACCCTTCAATGAAATGGATCATTCCAGTACAACATGGACATTAATATCATGTGTTTTAACCCTTTTTCATTGTTATGCCAACTATGTGTGACATCTACCTCAAATGAAATGGAATGGTCCATTTAGCATCGAACATGATATTTATGTTATGCTTGAGGACCCTTTCCTATTGTAATGCCAACTATATCTCACAGCTACTTTCGTTAAAGATGGACCCCCACAAGAAATAATGAGATCTTCCAAAATTTAGGCAGTGCATTCATTCTGGATTCACCTATAGCTACTTCAAGGGGGGATTTGGAAGAATTTAAGTGACATCTGTCCCTCAACAAACCAGATTCCCCTTTCCTGTCATGGTACAGCCTATATCATGACAAGATTCTTTGTTGTAATGGCATGCTCCACTGCAGCTGAAGGGGGGTTTCCCAATCTGGGTTCTTCTCTTCATTTTAGCACATCAGCTTATGTTTTGGTAATTTTTGTTCCTCTTTGTGAACTAAAAGAAGTCTTTCCACGAAAAAAATGAGACGATTGCTTTGGTGCATGATTAAAAAAATTGTCAAAAAGACCATTTCTGCTCCACAATGTCATTGCGAGAATAAGTTTGTACCCATGAGAGAGGCTCTACTTGATACTTTTGGCAGAAATATTGAGGCATTTTATGTCACAAGACATTCATCCCTCTATAGCACACATGAATTGAAAATGAATTAAAGAGAAAGGGAGAGAGAATGAGCAAAAAGTTTTTTGAGTAGACTTTACATCTTCCATTGCGGGATCAAGTATTCAAGACTTGTCCCGCAACCATGAAATTTCAGTACACTACCAAATACATTTTGGTATACCAATCGTCAATAAAAGATTTAAATCTGAATAGAGTAGTTTCCTACAATCCTCTAAAGAAAAGAAAAACATCGTAGAGGTATCATACATTGTATACTTATACAATACAAAATGAAAAATAAATTCAGAACAATTGGAAGTAGATATCAAGTTGTAATAAACCCTTTCCCTGTATTCGTAGGGAAGGATGAGAGTTGAAAGCAGTTTGTTTTTCTTTCAAACGTATTGAGCTTGATGAGATGCCGTATTTAAGATGAGTTGGTACCAACACTTCTTGAGTTGAACTCCTCCTATTGCCAATCCCTTTAGAAATGTACTGATCAGCAAATTGGCACCTCTGATGTCATCATGCATATCCAATCACCTTTCCCCTAATAGCACGCTCCATATAAACCACAGATCGTGTCTCAGAATTTCCTTCCGACTTTCATAAGCTCAAAAAACGGTCCTCTGCTTTCTCTCTTTGTTCTTGCTTTCTTGAATCAAAAAAATGTTCAGTTATTTTGGATGCAGTCAGTATTAAACCATCGTTTAAGACAAGATAAATAGCTGCATCAAGGAATACCACTCTGGTTGGCTGCTCTTAGTAAGGTGTGTACCTTGCATAAGCACCTCTATAAAGACTGGCCTATAATAAGGAAAAGAGAGAAAGAAGAAAGGTAGATAATGCATGATTAGAATCAAAGTAGGGTATATTTAACATAAGTATAATAGGAATATCAAGCTAAATGACTGTTCGTAGTTGCACCTCTTTAGTACAATCCAGGGATGTTTCTGCACCTAAATATTACATGCCCCTATGCTACCATACATTGATTCAAATTTGACTTCAATAACTTCTACAAATATTTCCAGAGCAGTATCTGTTGTTCAAAGGAATAATAAAACCTACACTTTCTGATTTCTCAGGTTAGCATATTCACATCCCCTTGCCTTTCTTTTCTCAGGAATCTCCCCCTGATAATGCATTATTTTCATCTCAAGCTACATTGGTTTGAGGGAAAAAAAGGGAATCTTAATAATTCAACAGAACATTGTAGTATCGTACACTATAGTGACACTACTTGGGTGCAGAATATCAATTAGTTTTCATTTATGACAAGAAAAGGGATCCCAAATTCAACTTTAACAAGTTTGTTTACTTTGTTGACCTTTATCATTTTATGAAATAAAAGGAAAATAGTCATGTCTCATATTTGCAACAGAAACACTATTTATCCATATCAATATAGAAAATATTCAACATATCTCATTGAAATAAAATCTGCAAGGGGAAAAATACATAAAGGTGAACAATTACAGCAAAAGCATCATGCAAATTGCTAACATTTAGCAAAAGAAATTCACAAAAATAGTGAACAAACGTAAACCTCGACTTACTTTTGATTTCTTCTCATAAGACAGTGGTGTGTGGACTTCAATAATGCTTTTAAAAATTACAAATTCTCTTTTTTTTCCTTCAAATTTCTTGAAGTGGTCGTGCAGTGAGCAATGAAATATTCATACGATGACATTCTTAAAATGGACTTAGTTTCACATGGACATTATTACCATATTAGAGAGTGCATATGTAGACACCTAGCAAAAAAGTCTGATAGAATGTTCAGTGTTATGAAAGATTGAGAAGACTGTTACATTCAACATTCAATACCAAAATGAATATTCACTGGCTTCATATAAAATGAACTATTTGCAAGCTGATAACCAGTTCATTATTTTTGTTTACATAAATCATTGTCATTACAGTAAACTTGAGCCATACAAAAGTACCTGAATTAAGAACACATGTGTTATAAAATATTGATAAACATGATATTTCTTGAAAAAAAATTATCATTTCTGCATATGATTTGGCTGCTGAATGCTTGAACAGGGGGATTACTCATTAATGGGAGGACATCATACATGTAGTAAAATCAGATTTTGATATTCCTTATGAAGGAAAAATGTGCAATAAAAAAAAAGTTCAAAAACTTCTGGCTAAAGCTGGTTGAGGAATTTGAAAATGATGTGTCCTGAGTCGGATTGAAAATGTCATGATATAAAAAACAGGAAGTATTCTAAAGAGGGGATATACAGACAAACGCTATTATACAGCTCTTTATGCTGCACCGCTTCGGAGCATTAAATATATTTTTAGAACCTTACAAGTAACAAACCGTGGGTGCCCTTTCTATAAATCCATTACTGCTTGAAAAATTTGATAAACGCATTAATTGATGGGGCGGATAATTTGTGTGAACAGTTCAAAATGAAGGAAAAGTACAATCATAGGAGAACAAATATAATGTTTCTTTTTTTTTTATTCAGCAACTATAACCAGACCTAATGCTGCATAAAAAAGGTAAATGAACTGCGACAGTGGAGTAACTGGCTTGTTATTTATATATCTTGATTTCGATAATAATTTGGCCTTTTAACCATTGATTTCATGAGTATCTATTTTTAACTTGCTCCTCAAAATAATTGCAAGTGGGTATGATGCACTGTAGCAATGCCTCAGATCATCTCCATTCCCTGTTTCTGAACATTGAAATACATGTACAATGACTACTCTCAGCAAATAAGAATACAAATATTGCTAAGTAATGAATTAATGGTGCATGAATTCCATAGACTGCAAAGTAATATCTCAAGCCATGGTGATTCTTTATCATTATTCATGAACCAATATCACAATGCAAAAACAACTGACCAAATACAAAACACCATTCAAATGTACACATATGGGTGAATAAACAATCTATCATGCTCGAGAGGACAAGTCACTTTAAGTTAAAATGGGAAATCCGACCTTTGCAATAAGTTTATTTGTATGAAAGAAGAAAATTAAGATAAACAGAATGGCAAAAATTTGAAATAAATCGGACCAATAATAAGAAAGTTATGAAGGTTTTATTTTCCTCCTTAGTGCATTCTCCATTGACACAACTCAAAATAAATCATGGATATCTAGTATATTATTATAAGTCCTCTAAAGAAATATAGACCCTCCAGAGTAAAAAAAAATTGGGAAATTTAGGTTATTTTTTTGTGTTGGAACAAGTGGGAAAGTTTTCCGCCACTGCATCACAGCTTCATTTCTGATTCAGCCAATTTGAAGAGCCCATACCTCTTGTGGTAACAGCTTTCATAAATTCATAACTTTCTCATTTTTTTTTTGGTCTGATTTCATGCAAAATTTCACCCGTCTACTTCTCTAATTTTTGTGCTTTTCTCAGGACTAGTTTGCTATCAAGGTTGGATTTCCTTCTAACGAAGTAACAATGCATTGAAGCTCTTAAGATATACATTTTACACTGAGAAATCATGTTGATAAGAGTATAAAGGAATACTGGAATATAGGGTAGATTTGCAGGGTTGCCATTTGGGAAATTTCCATCTGCTTTTAGATTCCCCCCAAATCCCAACACACCTGTACTTAACTAAACCAAAAGGTTTTAAAACCATTGTCTAAAAACTATTAATTTGTAAATCCCTTTATTATGCGCTCCAGGGAAACAAAAATTCATTGGGAATTTCCCTTCTGTGGTGCGTGGGTGTTACTGATATGTGTTCTCTATAGAGTATAGACTGGTTGAAATTTAATCAGTTTGGTATTGAATGATGGCGAGACATCATACTAAAAGAGACGGTAAACTCAAAACTATGTAAATATAAGATTCCCTAATTTAGTGGGAAAATGACAACAGATCTATTTTCACATCAGTAACTACCATTTCTTTTATAACTCTTAGTAAAAGAGATAATAACAATATATCAACACTCTTACAAAGCACTGTAAAACAAGAAGAAAACTTTAAAGCATACTCAACAAAACATTAATTAAAATACAAGAATGCAACCCTAATGCAGAGGAGAACAGAATTAGAGACAAGCTCAGGACATTTTTTTTCTTGAGTGAGGAAAATTGATGGAGGCAAAATATAAAAAAGGGAGGAAGGGTAAAGGAATATAAGACTTGACGAACAGACAAGAAGGTAGAGACTATGAGAGATGGAGAGAAAGAGAGAAAAAGAGAGAGAGAGAGAGAGAGAGAGGGAGCGAGGGGGACAGGTGGCAAGAAAAGTTAAAGGGGACGGAGAGGGTAATAAGAAGGAGGACAGATGAGAAAGAAGGATTAAAATATATCCAAAGTAAAGCATATCAAAGAAAGAGAGTTGGGGAAATGAGTACAATCTTCAATGCATGGTCAAATCTCAAGAAATATTAACATCGTAAAAATACAAGAGTTTGAGAAATACTGTTTAACTATACATAAATACAAAGGGGCAAAAACCAGTACACAGCTTGCAAAGATGGAGAATCACAGGAAGCCAGGCATATACATTGTATATACATTACAGTCTATACAACCAACAACTTCTTGACATAATACAGTACATTAACTACATAACAGACTAGAACATTCTCATAATACTATATTCACTGCACTGCACGACCAATACTTTAAAATTTGCAACTAAAAAAAA